>JAVIWB010000090.1:0-132697 GCA_031893035.1 Dermolepida albohirtum | reverse complement strand
CCTTACCGACACATATTTTTTTTAATAGATGACGCCACTAAGAATTACTATTTTAAAAAAGTTCGATGTTGTCTGCGACAAACTGTGTACATAAAAACTAAATAATATTTGCTCATTAATTTTTCTGAGTTTAAATGAGATTTCATGGATGGAAACACGTTTGTATATATTTAATTTTGTAGAACATGACAATAGAATTTAAAAGGAATTTTTTTTCTCAATAATGTTGTATGCATGTAAATAACATGTTCAAGTCGGCATAATTTTATCTTGTTTGCTTTTAAAACCTGAACAAATTGAATTTCCTCAATCTTCAAAAATTCACCTCGCATCGAGAATAAATTTAAGCTTTCTTTTTCGCAGTCGCTCATGTTGTGACGAATGAAATGAAATGTAAAAAAGAAAGACGCGTATGCATGAACCTACTAAATACAACGTGCATTTTTATGCAGCCGCAATCAAATTAGTTCCTCCTTTTTGGACCGTATTCCTATCCCTTTATTCCATTGTTTGTATTTGTCCTGGTTCGGCTGCTGTTTGCCAGCTAACTGCCACTGGATAAATGTTTTTGTATCTCGCAAGGTTTAATATAATTAAATTCCAGTATGTCTCACTAATAAATTTACATCTAGTGCCCATTTCTACACACTGGTTTGTAGTGTATAGGTAAATTAGCAAACATTTGGAATGCACAGGCTTCAAGGCTTTTAACTAATTCGAAAAGTTATTTGTTGTTATATTATATCTACATATATTTTACGTTCACAAAAGCGGGGAAACTTTTATTAAAATTATATCCAAGCTTTGAAATATTATATTCTCACATTTATAGATATATTTTACACAAGTACATATATAAAAAAGTGCAATATACCAATTTACCTTCCGTCTCTTATGAAACGTTCGCCTTTATTTTCTAATTAGTTCGGAGACTATGGCTAAACGCATAAATAAAAGATTACTGCACCAAACGTTTATCTTCAGTAGGTAAAAATAATATCTAATACCAACAAAACATGAATACGATGATTTATCGGAGCGCGAAACTCGAAATAATACAAATGAGTTAAGGCATTGGAATTGTTGTTATTTTTACCAACGATGCTGAAGTACTGTTATGTCATCTTCGTAATGATTCTTCCCACAATCGAAATGTTCGACTTTTGGAAATAAGTGGAAGACACTTTGGTTGAAGCATAACCTTAAATTTCAATTGAATAAATTTTTCTCGATCAACGAGACTGCTACGATAAGGCGAGAACTTTCTTATGGTCCATTCTCAGTTGTTTTACAAAAATTACTTTTTTCAATTGGCCTAGTAGAACGGTATAATAATTAATGTTTAGACCTTTGCAAATCGTAGCTTTACAATGGAAATGTCTTGGCCTCCTTTAGGAGAAGAACTACTCTGATACGTTCATTAATGAGATTATCATTTGGATTCAGGAACTAAATAGTGAAGCCAGGTTTCATCAACCATGGCAAATGTTCTCAAAAATCAACTTTATTCTTTACAGTACATATGTATAATGGCCTTAATAACAGCGATTTTTTCGAACCAAATTGAATTAAGAATGGTGACAAAACCAGGTTTCATCAACCGAAACAAATCTTTGAAAAAATCAACTTGGATTTTGTTAAGCGAGTCACAATGTGTGTCGAAAACTCGAATTTTTCCCAAAATCGAAAAATTCTCTAGAACAAGATGATTGAAGCACAACTTTAAATGTCAGTTGATCAAGTTTTTCTCGCTCGACTTGACTAGTACAAAAGAGTGCAATGAATGAACTTTCTTATGATCCATTCCCAGTTGTATTTTTTTCAAATAACTCTTTTCAGTTGGTCTAGAGAGCGGCATAGTAATTAAAGTTTTAGACCTTTGCGAAACGCAGCTGTTACAATAGAAATGTCTTTGACAACTTTGATGGTAAAGTTGCCATGACGTAACCATTAATGAGATTATTGTTTGGATTCAGAAACATAAAGGTAATTCCATGTTGCATCAAACATAAGAAATCTCAAAAAATCAGCTTGATTCTTTACAATATCTATAATGGCCTAAATAACAGTAATTCTTTTCCAACCCTAGTCTCATTAAAAATTTCACGTGCGCTTTTCAAATTTCACGAATCCATGATGGCAAAGACGAAAGTAATTTCAAACTGACATAACTGGTGACGTTACGTTTTTCAGAAATTGCTTTCTTAAATTTACATATGAGGGAGCGTTTTTATATTCGCGGAATGGGGGACAAGGGGTGGAAATAAAAAAACCAAATTATTTTTCTTTTTCAATATATTCACCTGCAAGACGGATACATTTTTCACATCTTTCAATTAATTTATTTATACCCTCATAAAAAATTGATTTCTCTTTATCTGCCAAATACGTCGAAACTGCCTCCTTGACTTCATCATCGGCAGTAAATTTTTTACCCTTTATAATCAATCAACAGTATTCCTTCCGAGTCCCAAAATACCGTTGCCATGAGTTTCCCAGCTGATTGTGACACTTTAAATTTCTTGGGAGGTGCTGTGCCCTTTTTATGCCACTGCATGGAGTCTTGTTTGGACTCAGGTTCATAATGATGAACCCAAGTTTCGTCTCCAGTAACAATTCCACTCAATACACCATCCTTGTCTTCGTTAAAGAGGTCCAAAAATGCACGCGAACACTCTACGCTGTTGTTTTTGCGGCGGCGTGAGCATTCTCGGCACCCATCTTGCGCTGACCTTAAACATGCCGAGATGATCGTGTAGGATTTTAAAAATTGTTGTATCGGGTACTCCAACCATTTCTGCGAGTTGTTTCTTCTTTAGTCAAGCATCTTCGAGTACAATTTGTTCAACTTTTTGGATAAGTGCTGGCGTGGTCACCTCAATGCTCCTGGCCGGCCTCGGGTCGTCTTCAAGGGATTCCCTACCTTGTTTAAATAAACTATGCCACTTGTACACCATGGTTTTTCCTGGACAAGAGTCGCCGTAAATCAATGACATCTCATTCATTATGGTCGCGACTGATTTTCCTTACCTGGTAAGGAACTTTATAACGGCACGATATACGATTTTTCCATATTTCACTTTTCACTCCTGATTATGTTACTTGGTTGACGATAGCTCAAAGACTAACTGTCTAATAACAATGAAACTTCGTATTTATACTAATCATGAGTCGCTGCACAGGCCACGCCCCCAATGCGCCTACTCACCCCTCTACAACCCGCTCATTCCGCGAATATAAAAACGCACCCTCGTAGTAAAGGGGCGTGATATTTGTCCATACTTTGACCAACACGAGCATTTTTGGCCAAATGGTCGCGAATGTCTCGGGAACGAAAAGAGATACAACGTTCCAGTTTGAAGCAGCGTAACAAACGTGTCATAATGCTACGTAGGCACCGAAAAGATGACCACTTTTGAAAGTAAGTTTCGAAGTTACGGAACTGAAACGAGAATTTTTTATCAAATTGCGAATAGCTCGGGAATAAAAAGAGATATAAAGCTCTGGTTTCAAGCTGCATAACAAGTGTGTCATGATTCTTACGCAGACAACGAAAAAACGACAACTTTCGAAAGTAAGTTTCGGAGTTACTGGACCAAACCGCCTTTTACAAGACAGTCTATGAAAATAATCTCCTTTGAATCCAAAAAAGTCATAGCCGTTACTTTACTCGCTAATGAAAATGTCTCGGATGCCTTTGAGCGAGAGCAATTATTATATGTTCACTGTTGAAATTGCCATTTGGATTTAGGAATATGATGACGAAGCCGGGTTTTATCATCAGTAATAAATCTTGTATCTTACAACAACGTTTGGACATACTTGGAGAATACTTAATATTAGATAGGTGACGCGTCTGCTGACAAACCACCAAAAGCGAATTAGAATGATCCCTTAAACATCTTCAAACGTATTGAAAACGATTTTTTGCGACGTTTTATATAACCGTAGATGGAACATAATACGTCACTACATTCCGAAGACCAAAGAACAATCAAATAAGTGTGAGCCAACTCCAAGGAAGACCAAGACGATTCCTTCTGCTGGAAAAATGGTGGCTATTGATCACTTGCAACACGGGAAGGTAATAACTTGATTCCGTTGGACTTCTCCCTGTTCCCAATCCAGCTACTGCTAAAAATCATCGAAGATGGATATTTCGAAGGTATACTTCTTATTTCCTTTGAAGAGTTGAAAGTTGTTAAAGAAATATATAGAATTGAAAGGAAACAATCTAGAAAAGTAAATACGATTTTCCCTAAAAAGTTGTTTTTTTTCTTCTCATTCTAGTTTTTGTATCTATCCTCGTATTTGATTCATTATGGTGTAATTTTTTTATGTTTCTCTAAAGTTATCTTATATAACTCCCTCACAAAAATAGCTATATTATGACTTCCCATGCAACACATTAAATCTAGGCTTAATAAAAGTGCTCATTTATTAAGTTTTGCCGATAAGTTCTTAATATCTTTAATTCGCGACTGTTAAAATTAAATTATTTCTTTAATTATTAGATTGTTAAACTTAATTTAACTTTAGCTACGTTTGATTTGATATTTTACTTATTCTTTTTTTCCGGGTTAGGCTGGAGCCGAATCACTTATTATCCAACACAAATTTTTCCTTAGTAATACAGAAACAGTTCCTAGTTATTTTTGATTTTACTTTGGAGTATACCTAATTTTAACTTCAAAATTTACCACATACGCAGCTTGAAATAAAAGCAAAAAATTAATATGAAAAGAACTAGATGTTCTGCTTTACATTTTTTTTATTATTGCTGGTATGTTCACTTCCACACGAACTAGAGAGAGACAAAAACAAACGCTCTGCTTTCTTATTCTAGTATATTACTTTCTAATGCGAGGTCATCCTATAGTCACGAATTTCGCCGCAGAATGGCGCACTCTCAACATCTAGCAACATTATAACACTACTTTTCCGCATGTAACATTTACAAGAGATGACCTATTGTCTAAGATCGTTCGTAAAGTAACAACGCCAGGAATTTTCGAGAAATGATTAACGTTACGATAAATGCATAACTGAAAATACGCCGTATGCTGTCATTCCACATGTTTTTATTACAATTGACATGTGTTTATTATAAGTTTAAAAACGTACTTAATTATTTTGATGAAAAATATTTGGAATATATGCGTGCAAGGGCTTTTTGACAAGTTTATAAAATTAAAAACGAGAATATGTTAGCATATTTTTATTTGATTATTTGATTCGTAACCAACAAAATCTAATCATCATAAAATTGCATTAAATTAATTCGTTAATTTAACTAATCATTGAATTTCACATCTCTTTTTCAAACTAAAATAAAAAATTCTTAAAACACGGGCCATGGTCGAAATCGAGAGCTTCGTTGATCTCTGTTGATGAGATAATCCATCTCATTACTTGCATATGCATGTCCTTTGACGACAATCAATGGTTCAATCTGTATTCTAATAATTATACGTCTACCTTTCTTCTTCTTAACTTCCGGACTGGAAAATTCTGGTCCTGACGTTTTCGTCACCACTTGTCTGGGACATCTTCGGGGCTTAACTGCCGCTACTGCTTTCGTTGTCGCCTTCGGCTCAAAACAACGTTTTCCGCTGTCAATTAATATGTCGAATGAATTCATTTTTAGAGATGTTCTTCAAGATGGCTGTCGACGCCTTTATAGCTTCGACGTCGACATAACGCTGTCATTTCATCGGCAAATATAGTTTTGTAGCTAGAAAATTAATGATAAGTGTCGAGCGATGAGATGGTGCATCATCATGTAACAAACGACGCTTCATAACACCAAAATAATATACAGTATTGACTGTTTGATTAGTCGGTACACACTCTTTGTGTACTATGCCTTTTGAATCATAAAAACAAATCAACATTGTTTTCACTTTTGACTTCTCCATACGGCTTTTTTTCGGTCTTTCTTCGCTCGGGTCTTCTATTCAGAGCTTTGACGCCTGGTCCCTGAATCATATTGAAAACACCATATCTCATCGTCGGTTGCAATAGAATGCTTGAAGTTTTTGTCCTTTTTCGAGATTTTAATCAAGTCTGCACAATGTTGAATTCAGTTAGCTTGTGTGGTACAAACCTTGCACAAATCTTTCTCAGTCACAAATGCTGTGTCAAAATGCGATGAATTGAATCTTTGAATATATTTAATTCAATTCCCATGTATCGCAATGAGGATTTCTGCTCATTTCCGTAACCACAGATTTTTTTGCACCAGGATTTCGTCGTCATTTATGTCCGTACGGCCGTCTTTAAATCGTTTATACCACTCATACACACTCGTACGTGATAAACACGCATCACTATACACTTGTTTCATGAAATTAAACGTTTCGGTAAACGATTTACCGAGTTTAAAACAGAACTTGATATTTGCTCTTTGTTCAAAATTCATTTTTCGACCAATACCAAATACACACTGTCACTTTATGTGCAATTTCTCTGCTTCTAATGGTGCAAATTTCATGATCTTTTAACACAATATTGATGAAAGATGTACCTTACCGACCCATATCTTTTTAACAGATGGCGCCACTAAGAATTACTATTTTAAAAAAGTTCGGATTTCTCTACGACAGACTGTGTATATGCACATTTATTCGATAGACTTCTTTCGTTTAAAGTAAGAAGTATTAGAATATAAAAGGAAAGCTGCACGAATCATATCAGTAGTGCCATAAAAATTAAAAATTTCATGTATAAATCATGCTGACATCAATAAAACATGTCATCTAGAAAAAATGAAAAGATCTAACAGATAAATGTGCAAGATTCAAATTAGAAACGTGTAACCGCCCACAGTGTGCTATTAATGAATTATTATTTACATAAACGAGAATTAAAAAGGAGAAAGAATTTAAATAAGAAATATTCAGTCAAATTTTAAATTAACGACGTGGAGAAGTATTCTTTTGGAAACTAGTGTATATGTTCGCGGCTACTTCCTTTTCTATTTTAACATATATGTCAATAGAGAGGCGCTCTCTGTTGTTTCGACATCCCGTTCACGTAGGTGGTATAAACGACAAGGAAGGATGTGAATAATGTACGAATATATTCCAAAATAACGTTGCAAAATAGGAAGCGAATATAAATTGTACATTTTTCTCCTTCCTCTTTGGTGTTTCATTCCAAAGTTGTCATCTTACCCCATTTGCAATATGTAGTTTCCTTTCAAAATAGTATTCATAAAGCATGTAGTAATTTTGTATTGTTAAGGGTTGCATTTTTATTGTTACCATTATTTTATTTTCATTTAAATGTTAGAAGTTTAGAGTTGTGTCTGCAAGCGTAAACCACCAGTAGGGTTCTTTCGCAAAGACTATTAAATAAATGAAATTCCCATAACGTTAGTATATAAAAATGAGCCTTCAAACACTTCAAATTTCTTAAAAAAATAAATTAATTGATATTATACTCCAATACCAAGTCATTTAAATACAGGGAAGCTCAAAGGGTGAAAACGACAATTAAACACATTTTAGGATAGAAAATCAAAAGCAATTTTGCGATGTAATGAAAAACACAAGAAATAAAAAAAAGACACATCCTCGAAAATCAAGGAACAAGAATGGTAAGATACTAAGGCAAAACAAGAGCATAATGAACAGATGGAGAGAACACTTTGAAGAGCTACCCTCCGATGATGAAACCGATGATGGCAAAATTAGTCGAAATTATATACTATTACACCCTAAGTGGTGAAGTACATCAGACAAAGAGGGATTGAAGTGTTATGGCAAACTTTCAAGAAAGCCGTTAAAGAAAATAAAGTTCCAGGCGTTTGGAGAACTAGAATTGTTGCAACAATTTTCAAGAAGAGAGGCTTGGAAATTGCAACTTTGACAGTTATAATAAATCAAGAGAATGAAATTGAAGAGGAAATCAACGAGGGAACAGAAGCAACAGGAAAATTTCTTAAAGCAATAAAAATCGCATCTTAGCGAAAAAAGAAATACCAGAAAATACTAAAACAGAAATTTACAAAAAGATAGTTTTACCGAATATAGTGTAGGGATGCAAGAGCTGGATGTTAGACAATAAAACAAAGAGCAAAAGAAACGCTGTCGAAATGAGATTTCGTAGGCAAATTGTTAACAAAAGAAGAAAATTTGAAGAGAAACATCTGGAATGGTACGGAATTCGATGCGTACGCGCTGCAATAGACCTGCTAAGAGAGTAGAACCTATCTGCCTGGCAGTAAATAGGTTCTAAGTTTAACCAAAGAAGCAAGAAAGACCTTTTGACTGTTTTATTTAGACATTTTTCAAGCATGGTACAGGAATTACCATGAAAGATTAAAATATAAAGTTGTATATGCTACACTTTATACATAATGCTGTTTTTTATCCTATTACAGCGGAACCAATGCAAAAAATCTGTGAAAACTTAAACGGCCTCCAATTTTTCGCAAATTCTCTCGAGTAAGTTTGAAATTTAAGTAAGTGGTACTAATTTTGCCACTAAACAGAAACCATGCCTGAATATCACAATAAACAGTAAGGCATTACTCCAATAAGAATGACTTTAGTCAGACTCCAAGACAATGGAGTGCATGAACAGTGAAACAATTGTTAACAACAACCAGACGATAAAATCCTAAAAGGGGAATATATTATTAGCGGAATTGTCAAAAAAGTCTACGAAATTTTAAGATGCATATATATATATATATATAAAGCTAATATGGATATACAGCATCCACGTATAGATATCGTCAGTTCATTTCTGCATCTATTACTGATTCAATCCAAGATGCACCAAATTATACTCCTAGAGTTGACTTGAATAAGAAGCATCATATCGTAATGCTTTCTCTAATATATCGGTACCTAAATTTTGAATGAAAAAGGAGAAGAAAAGATATTTCCATTGTGAAATAAATTTCGATCATCACACTATTTTCAAAATTCATTATTATATTTTGTTACAAGCCAATTAACTTTTTATTGTTCCACTATGTACTTAGTTAGGGTTTTATTTTGAAAAGGATTGGAATTTAGTGTGTTTGCACAGAACTTTTAGAAATAATTTTTTCCTCTTTGAAGAACAAACACTATAGCAAAAATTGGTATGGTAGCATATAATTGGACTGTTCATAAGATTTTGGCGCAAAATATAGCAATGGTAACGAAAAATCCACGGCTTATGACATTATATCTAGTGACAAATCATGAGTTGCCTATAGAGTATCCTCAGTCTTTCAAAATTTCTCAACATGGCTTGCAAAGTGGATATTTGGGTACCCCACCAATGAAGTGAAAAGAATTAATTTAAGACCAATATTGTAGTAATCATTGCAAGGTCGGCATGAATGTTAACCATTTTTGTACAAAATTGTAAAGGTTGATTAAAATGGATTAAGTGGTGAGAAACAGGTGTTGGCCACTTGATGAAGAACTGGCTGTTGCCGAATCTGACTTGTGCCAAAATAGAGTTTTTAAACTTAAAACTAGCTAAATAATAAATGATGAGTAGTGTGATCAACTCGATAAATTAAAGACCGTACAGGAAAAGAGGCCAAATTTGATCAAATGGAAAGGAGTTTTTCATCAAGATATTGCAAGGAGATACAGAGCTTTGAAGGCTTTAGAAAAATTGCATTAGTGCATTTGGAACATTTTAACGCATTAGTTACAATATTCAGTGGACATCGCGCACCACCGGGTTTTTAATTGTTTAAAAATCTACAAAATCACTTGCGTTGTGGTAAAAAAAACTACATTTGGTGAATTTAAAACGAATATTAATATATTCACTTAGAGCCTGAAGCGTTTAACAAAAATAGTATATTTAAGTTTCTGGTTAAATGGAAACTACGTTATTGAATAACAAAATTTTTAGCTTTTTCTTTGTATTGAAACGTACAAAACTTGAACAACGTAATATAATTCTAAAAGCATATGAGATTGGTTTTCGATGAAAAATTGCTGTGTTACCTCGTTCAGTCAATTTTAACTCTACAGAAGTACTCAAAAAGACACTTCGACACAAAAATGCAACCCATAATAAATTCGAATTATTTTCAATGAGTTTAGACTTGATCAAATACTTTTGCAAAATTAAAAGTAGATGTAAACACTATCATTGAATCAAATTTCACTATAAAAAATTCGTTTTTTTATAACATGAAATATATAATTTATTTAATAATGATGTATACAGAAATCCCTATTTTCATCACTAATTTTCACAAATACTACACAAATATCGAAAAAATATCATCCGTACACACTTGGATACTCGATACACTGAATGAATGAAACTAGGCATCTATAAATTTCCATTTTAACTAATTTCGTAATACGCTGGGATCGAGTTTTAGAACATTCCATTCGTAGTCGCAAAATAACTACTTATTAACTGTATATAATTTTATTATCATTGTTTATAATGATCAGGATGCCCATTAAAACGATAGGTAGAATGGCGGAAAATTCGATTCGCGTTTAATAAAATGACACACCCCGTGTAACCGTTCAAATTGAAATCCAGTAACGATCAGAGCGAACATTGCTTGCTCACAATCACGAAACAATAACGTTACGAAATTTAACACACGGTTCATCCGCGATTAAAGCTGGATAAGATCGTGAATTTCAAAAGCCGCTAGGAAAGGCAACCGCCTGTCTTAAAATAAACAACAATTAATATTGCATCTGTACGTGTACAGGTACATCATAGGCGTATACAGTACTATGTAAAATAAAGTGACAGAATATTATCTAATAATTGTAGAAATACATACATATGTGCATATGTAATTGCAGCCTTCACTGGTACATGATGATGCGTTGAAATTATTGTCATTTTTTTTCTTAAATTTTTTTGTAACAAATATAAGAAGATTTGATTTTATAAACTAGATTTGAGAGAAGTGGCTTTATTTAAAATAAAATTTAACACCAATAACACTTCATTTAGCTAAAGCCAGATCATCTGCCACACGTGTTATGGAAGCCAAAGAACATCCATAAATATACAGTCACATAGCATTAATTAAGCTGAATGTAGACATCTTTTATTAACTTTAAAGTTCCCAAAACCTGTAAGAGTTTTGGACGTACGTTCATTAAATATTTTTAACTTGAAATTGCTTCAGTAATACGTCCTTAATCTGTGGCAATCACCGGTATATACGAGGCTTGCTTTTTAAGTAAGGACCGTTTTGTTGTACATACTAATAGATGGTGCGCGCGCCGCAATGAGTGCTTGCGTCGTGTCCCGGTATTCTTTGGGAACAACTGTGCTCAGTTGCAGTTGTGTAGGTAACCTGTACGGTCTGTTCTGTGTTTTTAAAATGTTCAAGATTATCGAATCGCCAAAGCCTGCGAAAGCTACACAGAGCGATTCAAAACAAAAGATCCGGCATGCTGACAGAGGGAATTTTGCTACGCCATGACAATTCAAGGCCTCACACCGCAGCTCAGATCCGAGCTTTATTGGATTCTATTGGCGGGGAAGTTTTAGATTCCCCTCCCCCACACAAGCCTAATCTTGCGCCGTGCGATTTCCATCTTTTCCGCTATCTCAAACATCATCTCGGCGGCAACTATTACAACGATGACGATGACGTGAAAACGGCCGCGACCTCTTGGTTACAGGAGCAGGCGGCAAGTTTCTATGAGGAGGTTATTCAAAATCTAGTTATATGAAAAATGGAGATATGTAGAATCTGAAAATAAATTTCGTTTTTGAACATTTTCGCTCGTTTGGTTTTTATTTTCAAACGACCCTTACTTAAATTACTTAAAAAACACTCCTCGTATATATATATATATATATATATATATATATATATACCTGCTTCTGAACTGTAACTTCATTGTTCGTAAAAGCAATTAGTATTACAAACGCGTTCATTGGTAAACACTTTTAGTAATCATGTATTATGTAATCAAAATATGATAACATTATGAGGTTTTCGATACAATATTTGTTGATTGCATGAGATTATTAGAATTATTTGTGCCAGATTCAATAGTTCTTTTGTTCTTATCTTCTTATTATACATACATTGATTAATAAATTTCCTTCCCAAATTAATACAAAATTCTATATTTTCCCGGGAAAACTCCGCTAACCAAATTGTTCTTTTTTTTCCAAAAAACTTTACTAGTAATAGTATCACTCTATCACACTAATTGTGCAGTCGATGAAATATGATTTTACTATATTTCTAATACCGCAATTAATTTTACCGATTTTTATATATACGAGGATAGTTTGACAAGTAGTGAGAATGACAAATAGGTGGTGCTCTAATTGGTAAAACAAATGCACTGTAATTTAGCTTGCCTATTTATATGTTTACATTCCGATATTTAGATAAATCGGTTGATTAGTTCATTTTTGACAGCTGATTGAAAAAGAAGCAACACGTCGTTTTGTTAAAATGGAAAAGCAGAGTATCGTGCGGTGATTAAATATTTCGTAATTAAGAGTATGAAAGCTACCGAAATAAAAGATGAGTTACGGAAAACATTAGGTGAATCTGCTCCATCATCCGCCACAATAAGTAGATGGGTAAATGAATTTAAACGTGATAGAACAAGCTGTGTTGATGAAGCGCGCTCTGGAGCACCCAAAATCGGGGCTTCTAAGGAAATGATTATAAAAATCCATAATATTATTACGCAAGATCGACGACTCAAAGTGAGAGTGATTGCAGACATGGTAAACATTTCAACAGAACGCGTACACCACATTTTAACGAAAGAATTGAGCCTTTCGAAGCTTTCGGCAAGATGGGTGCCGCGATTGCTTACGACTGATCAAAAGTTCACTCGTTTGCGCATTTCCAATGGGTGTTTGGACCTTTATAAGCGGAATCCGGTTGAGTTTTGTAGGCGATTTGTTACTAGCGATGAAACTTGAATACACTACAGTACACCCGAAACTAAACAATAGTCGAAACAATGGTTAGAATGTGGTTCTGCACCTCCAAAGAAAGCGAAAACCACTTTATCGGCAAACGAGGTGATGGCATCAATTTTTTGGGATTCAAAGGGCATTTTGTTCATTGATTACCTTCAGAAAGGTGCCACAATAAACGGACAATATTATGCAGAACTTCTACAAAAATTAAATGTTGAGACTCGTGCTAAACGGCCAGGAATGGCAAAGAAAAAGATTCTATTTCACCAAGACAACGCTCCCTCGCATACCAGCACAGTTGCGATGTCCAAAATCCACGAGTTGAATTTCCAATTAGTACCGTATGCGCCTTATTCGCTGGATCTAGCCCCTTCCGACTTCCGCCTTTTTTCAAAATTGAAAACGGCACTAGGTGGAAAGAAATGTTCGTCTAACGACGAGCTTATCATCTTCGTAAATGAGTATTTTGCAAGCTTTCCGGAATCGCATTTTAGAGATGGCATAAGGGCACTGGAGCACCGTTGGAATAAATGTATTGCTCTTCTAGGAGAATATATTGAAAAATAAAAATTATTTTGTATTTAAAAAATTCGTTTTTCTTTTCCGTTCTCACTACTTCTCAAACTACCCTCATAAATTGAATTGAATTGGCTTCGAAAATTGTAGAAGATTGTATATCTGTGGTATATTCAATATGCTAGATCTCTACTCGAATACTTGAAACCTAAAAACCATGGAAAAATAGTCTATTGAATTACGAACAGCATAAAATAACACCTGGATTGTATAAATATTCACAATCATATGTATAAAAAGATCGCTTCAAAGCATTTATGAAATACGGAAAATTAACAATCAGTATGATACTAGAGTTTTATTGAACGATGAATAAAGGATCATGGATACGTAGTTAATCGTCAAACTCATTAAAAACACACTCTCGTGAGACCACAGCAATTTAAATTAATATTATTCTAACTAGTTTTTAATTAGAACCAATTTGTAGATCTAAAATTTCGAATGGAATTCTACACGCGAAAACTTGCAAACATTCAAAATAATTCTTAATTTTTTAATAATAATATAAATTTGGCAAGATATATATTGGTCTGTGAAATAGTTTTTCTTCCGGGTATAAACTGTAGCTTGAACATCATTTTGTTGTATATTGTTTCAGTATCAAAGTCGATTCCGAAACACAGTAAATCTAGAAAATTTATGGAAAACCTACATATTTCCCGTAATAAAAAGAAGTTACCCACCTTTTCTATTACATAAAGGTGTAGTGTTACACTGGATGAGATCCACAAGAAATATGTTTCCATATTTTTATTACAAAAATAATCTTTTTTTCAGTGGCGCACAATTTCGATAAATCACAATGACTTTATTTATGACCGTCAGGTCATCCCTAATATTTTTTCTGTCACGTTCTCTGTTAAAAAAAGCTTTGAAAACATCTGTAATACATGATGTTATAATTGTTTTATCATTTTCTTTAATGTTAGAATATTACTACGAAATTATAAAAAGTAATTTTGAAACTATCGCAATGTTCTTTAATAGTTTATTTTATATGTACGAGGGCGAATCAGTAATTAGTGTACCTAAACAAGAAAATACATTTTTCGACACAAAATTATTTTATTTTTCAAGGTATTGTCCTTGTAACTCGTTAGATTCACCGATATTCAAGTCATTTCAGTCCTTCAGAAAATATTCTTTATCAAACTGTTCGACATGTGTTAGCTTTCGTGATTATCTCAACATTCAAACCAAATTTCCTTTCATCGAGTAAACTTTTCCAGTTATAAAAAAGGAAAAAGTTCGAGGTGGCAAAAGCTTGTAAACTGGATGCAGAAGCACTTCGAAATGTAGTTCATGAATTTTTGCTATTGAAGCAGTTGAAGTGCGATCACGTTCATTACACTAGAGAAGAAGCATTCGTTTCTTCTTTAAGTGGGGGAATTTTGAGTTGCATTGCATTGTGCAGTTGGTATGAAAATAATCCGTAGTATTCGCCTGTTATCGTTTTGCCTTTTTAAGGTAATTGATAGGAAGGATCCCATTGCAGTCCCAGAAGACGGTAGCCATAATCTTTCTGGAAGAGCGTACTGTCTTTGTCTTCTTCGAAACTCTTGTTCCAGCTTCAATGCATTGCTTTGCTTATTACTTAATTTCGAGTGCATAATGGAGTATCCCGTAATTGTGAACACTTACATTATCCTTAAGAAAAAACACGTTGTAGTGTAAATAATCAATAACAATAGTCACACTGCACGTCACACCGCCGTTTTCAGAGCACTTGTACCACCCCAGTCTATCGTTACTTCACTTTGGATGTATAATGGTGTATCCAGATTTCATCAGGTAATAGCGCCTCACGAAATCTTCAGTACCAAAATCTTTTGGATTAAGACATGATCTCCGTTAATTGAAGACTGAAATGTGTTCTCGCCCGTTGTTTGTGGTTTAGCCAATAAATGCAGAACCCACCTTGCACACAATTTTTTTATTCTTAATTAATTATTTAATAATAATAATCATAATAATAATTTATTTTTACCATATAATAATAGAATAAGAATAATTTACTATGAAATTCAATCCTGGTCAATGAAACACAAGAGTTTCACTTCAAAGAATCACCAATTACAAAGAAAAACAACCAAAAAATAAATCAGAATCCAGAGGGAGAGTGTTTTTATGCCCATAATCGCCAGATGTAAATCCAGATAAGAATCAGCGTCTTAATAAAGTCTGTGGAAGCTTGTTATATCAAAGTTTTATCCTTAAACTATTGAAAACTTACAAAACTATTATCAAATTTGAAGATGACCATGTGACAAAAATGCAAATTAAGCATTAATCTTTTTGTTTAAAATTTTCACGTTTCACAATTAATATGCGTTCAGTTTGAAATAATAATTCTAGCCCTGTATTTTATGGAGCGATCCCTTCAATAATGAACATCGTTGTATATTCTAATAAACATCAGAGTGTTGTTACCATTTAAACTTTACTTAGCGCTACTATCTCCTTCTAGTACAAAGACGCCGCCATATTTGTATAACAAATTTACTTTTAGTTAGTTGTAGGGAATCTACACAGCTTTAGAAAGGGTTTACTTGAACAACCACCGCATAAATTTGTTCGATGAAAATTATATATACATATACAATGTGCACGTGCACCAAAATATATCAACATTATTCCTCTTTATTAATTTCAAGTCGGAATGTAATCGATTTCTTTGAAATATTTCTGGAATTTTTAAAATATTCCAGTTGTAAATGTTTCTATTATAACTGCTTATATATATATATATATATATATATATATATATATATATAAATGCAAATTATTTTAAATACTATAAATATTCAATAAAAATAATTACTAATTTCCGATATATGTATATTACGAGGGTAGCCGTTTATATTTCGGGAATAGCAAACAAAAAAAAATTTTATTATCGAAGATAGGTTTATTGCTTTTCAAAATATTCTCCTTGAAAATCTATACACTTTTGCATTCGTTTAAACCAATCCGAAAAGCATTGCTGTTACTGTGAAGGCGGTATCTCCAGAATATGAGTTTTGAATGGCTCAACTGCCTCTTCCGGCGTAGAAAACCGTTGACCACGAAGTTTATTCTTCACGTGTGGGAACAAAAAGAAATCACATGGTACTAGATCAGGGCTGTATGGCGGATGGCTCATCAATTCAATGTTTTGCCCGGTCAAATGTTCAGTTGTTTGAACCGACCTATGAGACCTCGCATTTTTATGTCGTTTTCGATTAGTTTTCCTTATTTCTTCAAAAACTTTTGGCAAACAAATAGTTGTGTACCATTCGGAATTGATCGTACTACAACTCTCTAAAGGCATGGTTGCAACGTGACCGGTTTTTCCGAAAAAGCAGGCGACCATTTGTTTTGATGTGCTTCGAGCGCAAACAACTTTTGTTGGTTTTGGCTCATCTTGGAATACCCACACAGTCGATCGCTGTGTACTATCGGACTCATACGTATAGATCCCAGATTCATCACCTGTGGCGACTTTATAAATGTTTTTCGAAGCACCGCCA
Organism: Dermolepida albohirtum; assembly: GCA_031893035.1. Taxonomy (NCBI): domain Eukaryota; kingdom Metazoa; phylum Arthropoda; class Insecta; order Coleoptera; family Scarabaeidae; genus Dermolepida; species Dermolepida albohirtum. The sequence goes on along the minus strand of JAVIWB010000090.1, from coordinate 115,706 downwards.
TTGTATTTTTTGTGCATTTCTTGGCACCAATCGACGCGAGTCTTTTTTTGAGCGGATGTCAAATTACGTGATACCCAACGTGCACTTAGCTTCTTAACGGCTAAATGTTCATGCAGGATCTTATGCACGCTGGTGTTACTAATACCTAGAGATGCCTCGATCTCACGGTATATCACATGACGGTCTTGCATTATCAATTCAGACACTGCATTAATGTTTTCCGACACAACAACATTTGTGGGACGACCTTCACGAAATTCATCGTCCAAAGAACGCCGTCCAAGTTTGAATTCACTATACCAACGACATACTGTAGTTTTTGATGGTGCTTCATCACCATATAAAGAATTTAGCTCGTCGATGCATTCTTGTTGAGATAATCCACGCCGTAAGTTAATTCCATTTTTTCGCTGACGTAAAATTTTCAAGTTACTGTCAACATTAGAAATAGCGACCGGATAATAAAACTGTCAAGGTAAATATATTTTATATATTATATATATATATATAAACTGAAACAGTTTCAGTGCGACAGACAGTAGCAGTAGTTGAGCCCTGAAAATGTCCCATATAAGTGGGTACGAAACTTCGGCAGTTATACCAGTGACGCGGTTCCAGCCCGGAAGCCCAGAAGCAGATAGTATGGACCACGACCGCGGAAGTCTACCTACCAGATTGGATATGCTTGATTTAAAATATGAAAACATCCTTTTCGAAAATATTGCTGTTGCATCATAATCTTCCCTCCTCTCTTTGGAGAAAAGCCCTAACTTCTTAAATTAGAATTTTAAACGCAATCGTTACTTGAGCAAAAAGTCATCCAGAAATTTAGAAAAAAATGAAATCGATATATATGCTTAAAACGTTGTGGATATATGAATATTTAAAAATACTATGTGTATCATTTAAAATTTATCCAATGGCTCTATCTGCCAAAGCCTTTTTATATTTACAATGCCCATACATCAATACAGTATATGCACGAGTAGAAAAAAATACGCATTTTACCATCGATTAATAAATTGTGACATATTGTGTAACCTTTTATTTTTTTAGTATAATGTATTACTGAAAAATAAATTCTAGGAAGCCCCTTTTTGTACATACATTTTTTTTCCAAACACATTCAAATTACTAATAGGCAAAATTTTACGCTGATCCTATATTCACAATCAAGATACCGTTACGTTCATATATAAACTAGTCGAGCAATAATTCATTCCCATAATTAAATTAAGTGGTTATGGAAGTTGTATGTTATGTATGTTTTGTTAAATTTATGAAACATCGCCTCCGTCTGACACTTAACATCTCTAACAGCCAGCTAACTTTCGCATCACAAGCTAAATGAAATTATGTCCCTTGAAATATCGATCATTCTGTCTACGAAGATCAGACTTTAAAAACTCTTTCGTTTCTGTTTTTTTGTTGTTTTTAATTGCTTTTTAGTTTATATAAAGAATCTGTATTTTAAATAATTTCTTTTAATTGGCTCGATCAATAACAATACCTCTCGAATTGTATATTTCCATAGTCTACAGCTACTGATGATTAAAAAATAAAATCATTTTTGTATATTACGTCTACCAGGTGTATCGAAAAGTCATTACCGGTCTTTTTCGTAAAAAACTACTTATTTTTCAAGAAAAAAAATTTTACTCAAAATATTGGCCATTTGACTTTACACATCTTGCCCATCTTTCAGGCAATTTATGGATGTCATCCCAAAAAAACTGTTTATCCTCTGAGCAAAACCATTCATCGTGCCAAGTGCTGCTCTGCAAGCGCGTGTTCTATTGATGCGAAAAGGTAATAGTCGGACGGGGCAAGGTCAGGAGAGTACGACGGGTGCGATATTATGTCCCATCCAAATTCTTTCAACGCTTTCTTAACCAGTTTTGCTGTATGAAACGGCGCGTTATCGTGCTGTAAAATGACTTTACCGTGTCTTCGGGCCCATTCTGAACGTTTTTCTGACAATGCATGGTTCAAATTGATAATTTTTTGTCGGTAGCGATCAGTATGTACTGTGTCACCAGGTTTCAACAATTCGTAATACACCACGCCACTTTGGTCCTACCAAACACAGAGCATTGTCTTGCGACCAAAGCAATTTGGCCATGATTTTGGCGCTTAGGGTTTTCGAAATAAATCCATTTTTCATCACCCATCATTATTCGATGCAGAAATGACTTCCGATCATACCTTTGAAGCAGCATTTCACAGGCGATTTTTCGATTTTCCATTTGCCTGTCATTCAATTGATGTGGCACCCATTTTCCCATCTTTTGGATTTGTCTCATTTCTCGTAATCGGTCGCTAATCGTTTCTTGGTCCACATTTAACGCTTCTGCCAATCGTTTTTGAGTTTGCGTTGGATCTTCATCGAATAGCTCCTGCAGCTTTGCATTTTCAAACTTTTTCGGTCTACCAGAACGTTCTTTGTTTTGCAAATCGGAATCACCACTTTTAAATTGTCAAAGCCACGCCTAACTTGTTTTTATGATTGGAGTATACTCACCGTAAGTTTCTACCAGCAAACTACGACTTTCGGCGCCCTTTTTCTTTTGATTAAATAAGAAAAGTAATGCGTGCCGCAAATGCACTTTTTCAGACACGAAACTCGATATTATCAAAGAGGCATAAATCTATGACGGTGTTATTTCCGCAAAATGTAACATGTATGGCTTTGAAGTTTGATGTTAGTAGAATTAAATGGCATATATGGCAAATCATAACATTGCATACTTAAGCCTAGCGACATCTGTTAGAAAAACTTGTAATGACTATCCGGTACACTTGGTAAATCAGGTTAAATATTTTTGGAATACAAAAATGTTTGTTAAACGGTAGAGTGGAATGGTTTTAATTATATCCTAATGCTTCACCACAATTAATATTATTGCAAAAGATATCTTCTCTTCAGTTAAATAAAGAATTTTTTTCGAAATGGTGATATAATGAAATGCGTATTTCAAATGCCAAAAATTTCCACTTTCGTAATCTAGAACTAAGGACTTTTTTGCTTTTGTCTTCAACAATTTTACATCGCTAACTAATCGTAAAAATCTTTTGTATCTAATAAGATATGGCTTTTCTTTTTGAAGCGATGCAAATTCCTCGTCGATGTTGACAATACAATCACTTACTCTCCCATACTACTTTGCGCTTTCCATGGAATTGATGATTTACTAATTGAGAATACGTTGGGATAAGCATTCGTTGCAAATTTCGATATTTAAGTCCTTACTTTCTATTGCCTAAAAATTCAAACGCTTTGTTGTTCTTAGTCTTTTTTGTTGACAAATATTTAGATATAAAACTGGCATACGAGAGATCTTATTGAACCAAACTCTCAAAGTAACTGCCCAACGTGATTTTGAAAATTTTGTAACCAAAATGAACAAGGTAACCTTCTATTATAAATAGTGTAATTTTTCCTCCATTGAAGAATTGTAAACTAGAAAATGGTGCGGTTATTTGCTGAGACTTGAAATCTTTCGATAAAGATACAAGCGTCCTTTAATCTTCTGAATTGTTTTTGAAAATGTTGCACCTACCTCCCCAACCACGTCGTTTGATATTCAATAAGAATTTCCATATATTCGAAGATATTCAATAGGAATTTACATATATATTTATCTACATTTTCATCAGCAGTATCAAGACTTGATAGTTCAATAACTATTTTAATCGGGCAAAGGTGTAATATTAAATTTCGTAATAGAAACAAAATATCGTGTTTTGAAACGTATATAACTGGTGCAAATTTACAAATGGTCGCGAATTTGTTGAAGATGAACTTCCTGTCGGGCACTCATCAACATTAAAACATAATTATGCCTCAATAAATGTTAAAAAAAAGTTTAGGAATATCGCCGATAGCAAGTCGATAAATTGCTACTAATATACAACTGTCAACCAAATGCAGTTCATAAATACAGCTAAATTGTATTCAAAAGGATCAAAAAGCAAAATCGTGCATGAATTGCTTTTGAGATAATTTTACGAACACCTACTGGCACTACGTTTCTGTAACGCATTGTAACTGAGGATGATATACACGTTTATGATTTTGACAGTGAAGAAAAATAGCAGTCTATTTATTAGAAGATTTTTAACCTAACCAAGATCAAAACGAGTATACCGAAGTAGGTTCAAAATGAAAAACTTATTGATCTGGTTCGTAGACGTCTGCGATCGTTGTTTTCTCTTCATCTTGGCTTCCGGGCTGGAACCGCGTCTTCGACAATTTTGGCATCGACGTTTCGTCACTACTTGTACGAGACATCTTCACAGCTTAACAGTCGCGCAAATACTGCAGTCTTATTTTGAAACACACTGTTACAAAGTGAACAAAAAGGTAGCGTAAAATAATATTCTTAAATGTCACAACCAATAATCGAAATACAAACTTGACAAAGGTTGTACCGTATAGATTACTACTTAATCTTGAATTTTAAATATATTATCTGTAAAATATTTTGAAAAATATGAGCAACAAGTACGTAATAAAATAATAAATATTTTCACCATTGTATTTGTTTACATATTTTGTTTATCCTTATTATTTCCAATTTTTATTAAACACAAAAACGAGCAGTTACATATGTATTACCATCTATACCCTGTGTAACTCTAAAAGTTCTACATTAAATATTTGATTTAAATAGATTTATTATTGAATTATTTTTCCATTTATTTATTTCGAAGATAGCAAATTAACATAAAACAAAAATTATTGTATTTAGTTTCATATATAAACTTCCGAGGAAAGTAAGGGAAATGGGTCACATTAATATTTCAAGGGAATATAATTGGTTTTTAGATTTCCCGTAATAAATAATAATTTAAGGGGAGACGAGAATGTAGTCTCACAGTTATGACGGTAAATATTTTATTGGAGCGATCAATTTTGTCCAATGACCTGACCCATCTAAAAGCTGTTGGTACGACTCTCAAAATAATTACATTTTATTGGAATATTAGGAATAATGTTTTCATACGCGGTAATTTTAGTTTCGAAGACGTTTGACTTAAATTATTCATTATATATATTAGGTCTGTGGAGATGAAAGGTCAGATTTAATGAGGAAAACTTAAAATTAATCAGAGTGATTTCCATGGTTAACGAAAATTTCAAGAACACCATCTTCATTCTTTAAAAAGATGCCCACGTGTTATGTTCTCACAACTGAATAAGAAAGAATAATTAATTAATACCTCAAATATACACTAGCGCTCATATTCATTTGGACGTTATGAAATACTTATGCAACGATAGGAAACGTAACTGAAATTGTGTGAATATTAGGATATAGTGACCAATATATCATGCTGATATACAAGTTCATGGCGTTTTGGTTTCTAGGAAATGCTTTGAAAAGAAATTATTAAGACATACATATGTAAAAGCTTTTTTAATGCCTTATTATTGTTCAGTTGAATAAATTATGAATTTGTACAAAGACTTTTTTATTTATTGACTAAAGAAAATGGAATGTCAAGTAGAAAAAGGAACCTTTACGGATAAAACATAGTTGTGGAGAGTACAACACGGAAATAGTTTTCCATTTATAGCATCAACCTGATCCAATAGCAAAAATAAAATAAAATAATTATTAAATTTTGCGTTCGTCGAAGATCTTTCCTTTTAGACTATTAGATTAGATTACCTGGATTTATCGTAAAGCCTACTCCACTGTGACCTCTCCATATCTGTTGTGATCCTCATGTCCCATTAGAGTACTGTCTCCCCATCTACTTGGCAAATCAACATACGTTTCCTTCTATCAATATTATTCATATATGTATTTGCTGAGTTTACGATGGCTCCCTTAATAGACCAGTTGTCATCCCAACAGATTTCCCTACTCCGTCCTCCATCCGTCCGTTGTAAGGTTGGGCGATTATTTCCTAAGAAATTGTTTTGACTCTCTTCGATTTGAAAAATTTTTCCACCATTCTTTTTTTCGCGTAATTCTGGATATCCACCCTACTAATATTTGCAAAACCGTATTTAGCATATTGGTCCGTTATTTTTGTAGGATATTCCACAGATGTATTGTGGATGCACGACTGAACTTCCGCTCTCTCCTATTTAGTTCATCCCACAACAGCTTAATGGAGCTAATATCTGGATTTCACGTTGGCCAAAGTATATTATGTTATTTTCGACCATTAAATAATTTCTAGATAGCAACGTCGTCTATTTGGGGTCGGCCCTATAGAAATAAAATTTTCCACTTTCCAGTACATCTTTAATTTATCAAAAAAAATAACCACAGAAGCTTTTCCCTGCTTCATAATTGCTACAGTACAATTTGAAAGCATTATGTCAGCGTTTGATCGTCTAACAAAAATATGCCTTTCTTGTCAATATAGTTCCAACTTCAAAACCGTCTTCCATAGCACTCTTTTGAAATTTTCTATTGCCCAGTCTCTATATGTTTGTGCTCACTTAAATATTTCTGCTTGTTATCCTGAGACAGTAATACAACTGTAAAGACTTCGATCGGCCTACTAACCGCAATTTGTCTTTCGCGGTTTTGCTATTTAATTGATCTGCAGATTTAGAGAATAATCCACATTTAACAACTAAAGTAATTCCAGAAGAATTCGGCATCCATCATACAACTATTCGAGACAACATTAAGTTTCTTGGGTTTGTTTTAAAGCAAAGCATTTAGTTCCCACACGAGTTGGCTAAAATGAATTTGTCTGGTCGTATAAGAATATTTTCCTCACATTTCATTAAGCACAATGCGGAAAAGTTTTTCGATAAGCTGAGTCCTGGTGCTGAAAAGTGGATTCTGTACGAAAATATTACGAGGAAATCTTACTGCAAACCTAGAACATTATCAGCAACTCTTGCAAAACCAAGTATTCATCAAGTACTGCATTGTTTATGGTGGGACAGAAAAGGTCCAGTGTATTACGAAATGCTAAAATAAAGAAGAATTGTCAATGCGAATGTATTCTGCAACCAGCTTGATAAATTGCATGTAACTATCAAAGAAAAAAGACCTGCGTTAATGTCCAGAAAACGAATCGTGTTCCACCATGATAATGTTCGACAACATATCGCAATAGTAACGCAACAAAAATGTAATGCGTCGGAATGAGAAATTCTTAGTCACCCATCATATTTCCTGACTGATTACTACATATTCAGATCTCTGCAAAATTATCTAATGGGAAAAAAATTAATTCCTTCGAAAGTGTTTCTAGGGCAATTGTTGACTTTTACAAAACAGGCAACAAGTTCTTACAATTAATAAAAATTATGCCATTGAATAATATTAAACACGTGTCTTCCGTAACTTGGAATATTCAATAAGTCTCCTGATAGAATGCAATATCGACTCATCAGCGTTCTTTTCGACATTTTAAAAAAAAGTTGAATAATTTCAGCAAACGTTAGCTGTTGATGGTTTAGATTGAAACGTAATCACTAAGATTAAATATCTTCCGGAATATTAGCAATATACTATCTATATAGATTATGTGGACTGATTATGCGTAACATAAAGTATAAAAATGAAGGGTCCTAGCATAGATCCTTGAGGTATTCCTATGTCTGCATCATAATTCCGAGAATATTTATCATTCATGAAAACATTGGATTAATTTGAGAATTATAAACCAATTCCTAATTGAATAACTACTTGTTTTAGATATGACTGTGCGCAATTTTTTTTTAAAAGACGATAACGGAATTTAAAATTTCATTTAGAGATAAGAAATTTATAAAGACGCGTCCAAATGAATTATATTAAATTCGTTATTAGAGCTGATTGTAATTTATTTATAAACGTTTACTTCTTAAATGTATTACCAATGCTTAAACATAAAAAATAATCCCATTTACAGGTTCATTGATATTTCTCAAAATTACATTCGTATTATAAATTTCTCTTCTTCTCACAAATATCGCATGATATTGCGCACCACTTTTGAACAAAAAAGGAATTGAAGTTTTATACGAATTAAGCATTTTTCCTCTTTCTTAAAAAAAAATCATAAACGAAAGTAAAGAAGGGATGAGAAAATAACGTGATAATCATAACGATGGAAACAGATTTATCCACGTTTTCATTTATACAATTCGAAATTTATATTTTAGGAAATATTGCCCCTATTAAAACGGATAGAGAATTATGAAGTATAAAGCGGAGAGAATGAGGTGCAAAATCGAGCCTGTGATAAAATGACATCGTTTTGTCAATTTTCTTAGATAGCGATGCCGATATTGTTTATGTTCCAATGATGGAGGCATGTTGATATCACTTTAAAAGGGAAGGAAGGAATACCTAATAAATTTCGCAATGTTATTTTAGGATGTTCAATAAGTGATTTAGTATCGGCGAGATTGAGGTGGCATACTTTATGTCGCCAAGACTCCTGAAACATAAAATATTAAAACACCTAATTTTGTATTTATATTCGAGCGATATCGTTTCAATTTATACCTGTTAATATTTTATTTATTAATGGGGGTGTAATAAATTTCGCTGGAAAATTTTAAATGTTTAAATATGCATACTTTATCATTTATAAATGAGGGAAAATTTACTAAATGAACGGAATAGACGTTTAGTCTAAAGGGTCATCAAGAAAACGCGCCTACATGTTTCTTATTAATGAAACATAAACTATTTGTAATTTTTTCAAGCCGTTTTTTTTAATTGCAAGTATGATCCATTACAATTATACGTGAAACAGAAAATCATTCAAATGTCCACAACTGCGCCTGCAGACGTCAATTCAAATATCGAAATTTTCATAGACTTTTCGACATGCTGCTGGAGTTACTTGTTTTTATTGTTCTGTAGATCATTAATTGTTCGTCACTTGTTAACATACACTCAAATTTTCCAAAAACCCCACAAAAAAAATCTATTGTCGTTAGATCACATGACCTCGTGGTTAATTGAAACCTGCATTTCGTGAAATTACACCTTCAGAAAACTTCGATTACAAAAATGTAATGTTATTTCAAGTTGTATGACATGCTGCACCGTCTTGCTGGAAACAGACATCCGACACAACAATACAATCCAGTTATGGCCATGAAGAGTCACTCAACATTGATTGGTATCCTTCAGCATTCACAGTATCAGCATTTCCAGTATCAAGAAGAATGGTCCAATAACACCATTTGTCCAAAAGGCACACCGAAAAGTAACTTTTTGTAAATGTAGAAATTTCTCATGAACAACACGATGATTTTTACCACCCCAGATGACAGTTTTGCTTATTGACCATCGATTGGGAAATGGGCTTCATCACTAAACAAAATTTTTCTTGAAAACAATAGATATGTCGTTCGTTATTACGACGTTGTAATTGGTCTATTTTCTTTTAATTCCTGGGTTAATATAATTTTATAGGCGTGTAAGTGCAAAATCCTCCATAAAGAGCCATATACCCAATTCTTGGGAACTATGTAAAATTGATAATGTTGGTTAATTTTCAACGCTTTCAGTTACTGTAGCAATGTTTTCATTTGTGTGCACAGTTTGGTCTTTTACATTTAGATTTATAAATAACAGAACCAGTTGTTTCGAATTTGTTCACTTATCTTTCAATTGAAGATTGATTTAGCCGATTATTTACACTAAAAGAATCACGAATTTTGCCATGGGTATTTTTCAAAGAACGTCCATTTTCATAATAAGTTTGAATATTAAATGTTCTTGCTTAACTCGTGGTTATAATTGCATTACCTCCTACTAAAACAAAATGGCTCGTCATTCGAAAAGACGTCACATGTAAACACTATACAATGCTGACATCTATATTTAAAACAAAAGCAGTCGAGGCATAATTATTATCATCACAAAAAACTAAAATATATTTGTACATTGGATACAACACATCGAATATGACTGCCCAATATACTGCGAAATAGGAAATTTATGTATAAATATATTAATACCCGCGGCATTATTACCTTGTGACCACACCCAACAACGTTTGAAACTAAGCTGTTTGCCAAGCAGATCGCCGATATCGTCATTCTCTCGTCTTTTATATGTCGCCTATACTTCACCTATAAAATTAGCCGCTCTAGTAATAACAGTGCGTTTAAATTATTGTTTTATTCTTGAAATTATTTGCGTTGCTTTTTTGTATCACTTTAAAGCGTATTCTCAAATTTAAAGTCTGCGCTGTAAACTCTAATTAATATTCTTTACTAGTAAAAGCGATAATAATGGATAAAAAATTAAAAATATAAAAAAATAATAGATTACTTTGGTGTAAAGTATTAAAATAACTTCAACACAGAGCCTGTTAATTAGCCTATAGTATAAAAGTTTAATTAACCTTTAATCTATACGACGTAAGAATTTACCAGTTTTATTCTTAATTGGTGTTTATCTTCAATTCGAACTTCCATTTCTCTTGAGCGTTCCGTAATTTCTGAAAATAAGCCGTAATTTTCTTAATTTCGCGTATTTGTTGACTTTCAGTTCGGCCTTTTTTTTCTCCTACTTCCGGTATTCAATTGAAACATTCGAAGACGATTAATTAAAAAATTCACATTTCATAAAGTCGTTCAAATTTGTATATGGGATTTTCACACTTTAAAATCAATAAATTATTGTAAAACTTTGTTATATTATATGTTTGGAAAACAAAAGGAATTAAAAGAAAAGTGAAAAGTAATGTTTTTATCGTCGAGCGTGATATTTGAAGATTATATACCAAAATATTTAGACGGCAATGCTGAAGATGTCTCGAATAATTAAGCCGACGATATACAAGATGACAGGAATAGCTTAATGTTAAAATGCCAATCATAAACTAATCGAAGGACTAGAATTACATACGAGGGAGCGTTTTTATATTCGCGGAATGGGGGACAAGGGGTGGAAATAAAAAAACCAAATTATTTTTCTTTTTCAATATATTCACCCGCAAGACGGATACATTTTTCACATCTTTCAATTAATTTACTTATACCCTCATAAAAAAATGATTTCTCTTTATCTGCAAAATACGCCGAAACTGCCTCCTTGACTTCATCATCGGCAGTAAATTTTTTACCCCGCAGCTCTTTTTTCATTTTCGGAAAAAGGTAATAATCACTCGGGGCCAGGTCTGGACTGTAGGGTGGGTGATTCACAATTTCGAAGCCCACCTTATGCAGGGCAGCTAACGCAACGCGGCTCTTGTGGACGGGCGCGTTGTCGTGCAAAAGCAGATCACCTTTTGTCAATTTTCCCCGTCTTTTCTCTTTAATGGCTTCTTTTAGTCGCTCTAATATTGAAGCGTAATATTCTCCGGTTATAGAAACACCTTTATCTTTATAATCAATCAACAATATTCCTTCCGAGTCCCAAAATACCGTTGCCATGAGTTTCCCAGCTGATTGTGACACTTTAAATTTCTTGAGAGGTGCTGTGCCCTTTTTATGCCACTGCATGGAGTCTTGTTTGGACTCAGGTTCATAATGATGAACCCAAGTTTCGTCTCCAGTAACAATTCCACTCAATACACCATCCTTGTCTACATTACAGAGGTCCAAAAATGCACGCGAACACTCTACGCGCTGTTGTTTTTACGGCGGCGTGAGCAATCTCGGCACCCATCTTGCGCTGACCTTAGACATGCCGAGATGATCGTGTAGGATTTTAAAAATTGTTGTATCGGATACTCCAACCATTTCTGCGAGTTGTTTCTTCTTTAGTCGAGCATCTTCGAGTACAATTTGTTCAACTTTTTGGATAAGTGCTGGCGTGGTCACCTCAATGCTCCTGCCCGGCCTCGGGTCGTCTTCAAGGGATTCCCTACCTTGTTTAAATAAACTATGCCACTTGTACACCATGGTTTTTCCTGGACAAGAGTCGCCGTAAACCAATAACATCTCATTCATTATGGTCGCGACTGATTTTCCTTGCCTGGTAAGGAACTTTATAACGGGACGATTTTCGATTTTTCCATATTTCACTTTTCACTCCTGATTATGTTACTTGGTTGACGATAGCTCAAAGACTAACTGTCTAATAACAATGAAACTTCGTATTTATACTAACCATGAGTCGCTGCACAGGCCACGCCCCCAATGCGCCTACTCACCCCTCTACAACCCGCTCATTCCACGAATATAAAAACGCTCCCTCGTACATTCATTATATGCCTTCAGTCTCACTTTTTAAACTCGTGAAAAATGAAATGAAAATGTCAAGACGATATTTACATCAATAAATAACCTTAAATTTCAAATATCTTTTTAGTGCGAAATAACAATTTCAACATGGACACCCGGACCTATACAAAATACGATTTGTATTAATAAATAAGAAATTAAAACCCTAAAAAATGTGTTTTTCGAATTTAGAAAGATCCTATTGCGTTAAACGCATAAATATTATTACTTTAAGCACTCATCTAAATTAAGTTTCGTAATTGTAAACGTCGAAATAATGTATAAAGTTGAAGAACTCTATCCAGGTAGAAAAAGCTCGAATATTTGAATTCCCTCTCGAAGTATTTTTGCGAGCAGTATTACCTCGAGGTATAGGGTTGACGTTCACGACCTGTTTTTTCAGTCGAAAAACAATACCAACAAGTAGAAGATTTTATTTCTGCAATTAAAAGTGCGTGGATCCTCTTTATAATTCGCTACCAGTGGGGAATTTTTGAAAAAATTAGTGGAAATGAATCAAACACCATTATTAAATGTGTATTATTTTTTGCGCCAGGGTGTAATTTAGAATAAATTCATTTCGTTAAAGAAACGATTCTTTCTGATCTTTTCAAAGTTTAAGGATAGTCGTTTGTAAATTAATTACGAAAGAAATAAAATTTAAAACTGGATGTAATCTCCTAAAAGAAAAATTTTCATCTCGCCCTGCAACCACATCTCTACAACTTTTAATACTCCTTCCTTGAAAGAAAATTAACATCCATTTAGAGATTGTTTTTGAGGCGAAGGTGGAGGGATATTCAGAAGAAGCCAGATCAGATGAATTCAATTAATCCCAACCTTAAATCACTAACTTTTTTCCATGGCGATATGCAATTTGTATAAAGAGGTATTATTCCTTATTTTTCCTGGTAGAGGAGCAATCCCAAAACAAATGAAGCAAGCATTTTTCCAGTAGATTTTCGGACGCGAAAATTCTTAGGCCTTAAAGTACCTCTATTCCATCGATTGCTGCTTTGTTTCTGCCTCGCAGGAATGTAACTAAGTTCTATCTATGGTAACGCCTTAGGAAGTCATCTTTTTTCAAACCGAGTTTAGATTGAGCCCCATGCTTTCACCCGTACTCATTTTTGATACGTTCAAACATTTTGGGAGCCTTTTTGTATGAACTTCTTCATGCACAAATCGATATAAGCTATGTTATGCTTCTTTTTATTTAATTCAACAATCCATTACTTCTGGAAGGGATACGGAAGTCTTTCAGGTCTCTTATCATCTTCAGTAGAAAGGTCAAAGTTTCTGCAAATTAAAATTTCGGGTTAGAATTTTATCTTCCACCAAGATAATGACCCGACACACAAGTCCAAACTATGTCGGGAATATTTGCAGAAATTGGAGAACGAGGGAATCATAAAAGTTATAGCGTGACCTCCCTAGTGTTCCGATGTAAATCCCATCGAGTTGCTGTGGGAAGAACTTGACCGAGAGGTGAGAAAATCGGCCCCCATATCTGCCGTTAATATGTGGCAGAACCTCCAAGAGGCATGGGGTAAAATAAAACCTGAGACATTACGAAAATTAATCGAACGGATGCCTCGATTGTGCGCTGCAGTGATTAAAAATAAAGGAGGGAATATTGACGAGTCTAAAATTTAGATAAATATATTATACAACAATTTATTTTAGATATAAAAATATATATTTTTTACTTATGTAAATAATAAAAAGATATTGGTATTTGAATTTTGATTTTTGCGGGTTAAATGCGAGTGACCAAATACTTATGAAGCGATATATATTCATATACATATGTATATACATAAATACATATATACTTATTAGGTTATCGTATGGGTGTTGTATGTTGTAGTATAATCTGTATGTATATGTATATATGTATTTTCGAAATTACAGATGGTATATTTTAGGTGTATAATAGAAGGGATAAAGGTGTATGGAGGTTTCTGATAGGAGGGAGTGCTCATTTCAAGCAATTGCGGTGTTCCTCTGTGAAATCAACCCCTCTTCCTATATTACCGTCACTATTGCTTGGTATGCAAGATTGGAGTCTTCATTTACATTCACACAATCTCTGGTCTCTTGATTCCACGATGTGCTCAAGGTGACGCAGAATACGTTTTCTAATTACTTTATTAAGTTATTTTTGCTTTATATTCATCACAACGTGCCGCAACGCGAGCCCGTTCCTCCCCGTTATTATTATTCTTATTCTTGCCTTACTTTTAATATTTACCAAACCACCATCGGTACACCCTATACACTTTTATTTGATTTATTTACGTCTCCTGTGCAGAATTACATTCGCAATTTCGAATAATTTATTTGAAATTGCTCTCTATTGTTTGTTCGAATATTTAATAAGAAATTTTAACTTTCGCAAGTTTCCACGGCTGACGTTAATTATATAAATTTTCTTCCCTATTCGGTGAATGATAATTTGGCTAAATCTGAAAAGAAATTGAACATATTGACAATTGAATCATTTACTATTTAGTATGAATTAATCAAAAAATGTAAATAAAACCCTTTACCACATTTTCTTATTTTGACAGAATCCGAATCTTCAATCCGTTTCTCATCATTGGTTCTATTTTTCGAGTTCTCGCATGTTGGAAGTATTGTGCTATCATAACAACGTTGCAAAGTCGATTCGAAATGTTTTGTTGCTTTTACAGATATTATAAGCTCGTAAAAAGTGACAAAATAATGACAAATCCGCTCAAAGATGCGTATCTGCATTACTTTGGTGTCTCTGTAGCAAACACTCACAGACTATGTGTGTCGAAATTGTACAAGTGATCACTCGATGAAAATGTGTACTTTTCATTTTCGTAGCTATGGAGGGAACCGATAAATCATGTAGAGGATTGCTAGTTTTGTTTGATGAGTGCCGTCGGTATAAATGCAAGAAAACCAACATAGTTTAAATATCTTGACGGTGATCAGTGTCCATTTCATCACCACCGAGCAGTGAAAAAAAAGCATTTAATTTCCCAAAGTGAACTGAGCGATTTGATTCGTGATTTGAATTCATCTAAACAAAAGCCAGAGTTACACACATCTTGGTTGCAGGAGTGGAAATATCTTAACACTCGAATACAACTCACTATATACGGAAACAGAAATCAGTCGCTTCTAACATTCTTCAAAAAGACGAGAACATATGCTTCTACGATGATGTGATGAATACATTGCATGATCACCGATGGTTCGAAATATAGTCTGAAATCGGTTTTACTACACAATGGAAATGAAAAAACCATCCATTCCGATTGCTCATGCAGTACAAACTACTGAATCCTACGACACAATGCATAAGATCTCGACCAAGATCAAATACAATAAGCATCAATGGCAAATTTGTGGCTGGTTTGAAAATTTATTTTGATAAAATCTAGAACATTAATTGATATACATATTATTCCAATAGATGATTTGTTTCTTGATTGGGATACAATCTGGAGTAATCAAATTTCTCTGCTTTTTTGGGCCTATGAGATAGCTGTTCAACTCATCAATCACTATGTGAGAAAAGATTGGCCAAGTCGTACTAATTATGATCCAGGAAAACGAAACACCACTTGTGAAACCACAAGACATTTTCCTGCCTCCTTTTCACGTCTAATTTGGCCTTATCAACTTCGTCAAAGAGGCCAACTATAAAGGAAGCCGGTCCTTAGACGCTTTGACGAAGTTCTCTTCTATATTCAATCAAGTCGTTTCCCAAATTATCAAGAATCAAAAATCAAAGAGGAAATATTCGTCAGCCATGTTATTCGAAAATTAATGACCAACGGAAACTTTGCAAAATGTTTAACGTGCAATGGAGCGACAGCATGGGTGTCATTTTGAAGTTTTGCTCACAGTTTTCTTGGTAATCGCAAATACTCAGATTTCAAGCAAATAATCAGCAATTCGTTACAAAATTACGTCAAGATTGGAACTCAACCATCATTTCCTGAATTCTAATCTCGATTTTCTCCCTGAAAATTTGGAATGATGACATGATGAGCGACTACTGTTAGACTCCAATGTGTGAAACTGGTCCCAAACTATACAAGCGACTCAGTTCAATCGCTTCTCATCTCAATAGCCATTAACCGTCAATAATTTTAAAAAACGAATTTTTTGAATATCTCTAAAACTAGAACCAATCTTAAAAAACGGATTGAAAATTCGAATTCAGCGCCCCAAATGATCTTAGAAACATGTTTTGGTTGTTCACACCCAAAACCGAGTATACTTGTGTTATTCCAATTTAGACTAATAAAGATTCAATACATTTTCGACAACCCAAAGTATAGAACTAACTATGGATATCGATTTAAAAGAATCTGTAATTTCATGCGAATATAAATTTCCCTAATCGAAAAACAAAAACTAAATGACAGAATGCATTTTATCAAATTGTTATGTAAAACCTTCAAATACGACGTCGCAAGAACTATTTTCACTTCTTATGGAAGTGACATTTTGGCTCCATCCATATGTAAGCGCTTCTTATATGAAATTATAATTCAGATGGATGCTTCTCTCATTGGCATACTTGCCTAATATATACGTTGAAATTTGAATTTTAAAACTACGAGAATGCGCGCAATATAGACCTTTGCCCTCCTCGTCCCCCTGCCCCCCCCCTTGCCTGTCAGTTCCGATGTACGAATCCTGATCGCCCTCTCTTCACCCTCCTCTTAAATAACCACTGAAAGTCTAAGAAGTTCAATAGGGCGAGTTCGAACAGTTGCTTTTGCACGCGCTTTGCTCTTAAGTTACTTTTATATGAGAAATTTAGAAGCGAACCGAACTCGCTAAAAGATTTATTCAAAGAAATTGAAATACTTCCGTAGGTAACCGATGCAAGTTAACGATGATTTTTTCTTTTCCGTATAAAAATAAAGTATATTTAATGATAATATCACAGAGTCAAGATAAAATTTTTGTATTAATTTAGAACAAGGAAAAGTTTCGGTTAATTTTAAATTTAAAAAACGGTTTTATGTTAATTAATCATATCAGTAATTTGGGCTCTTTAGTCCTCTCTCCGCGTTCGAAATTGAATTACAATTAATAACTCTTGCGTTACACCAAATAAATTCCACATCACTTCACAATTGAATTTATAAATGATTTAGATAAATGCGAAACGAGCCGTTCCGGAATTACTTTGGGATTTTGAATCTCCTTCAAAATCTGCTTAATTTCATATACCACGACCCCGGGCCGATCTCGCCTTATCTAAATAATCAATAACAACTTCACTTTAATCGAATCAACGTTCGTTTACCAGCGATGGAATAAAGTTAAACTTAATAAGCTCCGAGGTAGTTGTTTGTATAGACTTTCATAAATAACTTTTTCAGTTTATTGTGTAAAGGACATAATTTAATATATAGATTTTGACTTTTAAGAACTTTTATTATCAAATTTAGTTCGCTTCGTTTCAAGTATTAATGTTACGACTTCATCATCAAACTGAATTGAATAGACTTTCTTAACGAATGTTATTTCAGAATTTTCTCACAGAAACGCTTTAAAATCTTCATCAAAAATAAATATTAGTATTTAAAAAATATGAATTAATGATTTGACCTCCAGATACTACAGTACTGCGCAATCAAATTAGGCCCACCATATAAATTCAACTTTTTTTTTACTTTTACGTCTACTTAATATCATCTTATTGTGTTTAGTAATGATTTTAAGGTTTTCAAGCATAGCTCGTAAAGTTGGTAGATTGAAAATGGAACTATGATGTAATACCTTAAGAAAAGCTCGGTTTCACTAAAATCATTTTCTTCTCATGTCGCAGCATTAAGAAAAGACCTATTTATGAATTAAAGATTATGTACTGTCCCACATGCACACAGATTGAGCCAGATGAATTCAATTACTTAATCTTAGATTGGACACCATTTCCTCAAATTGGATAGCCATGTCTTTATCGTATTGCATCTTGATACTATCTTCTTCTAGGCTTCCGGACTGGAACCGCGTGATATAACTGCCGACGTTTCGTACCCACTCGTATGGGACATCTTCAGGGCTCAACGACTGCTACTGTCTGTCGCACTGAAACTGAAACGTCGGCAGTTATACCAGTGACGCGGTTCCAGCCCGGAAGCCCAGAAGAAGATAGTATGGACCACGACCGCGCAAGTCTACGTATCTTCAGTTCATTTCTGGTTTTAGAAAATTTATTTTAGATTTCAAACTTGATGAAATTACAAAACCCTGTAAACCAACTTTACTTGTTGTTTCATTTATCCAATCTCTATTGACAAGTGTTATAGTAAAACAGTAAACAATTTCCAATTCATTTTCTTTATTTAACAAACAGATCTACTTCCTAATGTCTTTTATGTCCCCACAACTGAATACGCATAATAAATTCAAATTTCATAAACTTCTTAAAACTGGTATTTAATATGGGACAATATTTGAACATTTGAAAGGAGCACCAATGATTGACTTTACTAAATTAATACTTATTTCTATACATGTTATGGAACCCAAAGTAGATCCATTCTTGGACGCACATTCAGAAGATTAATCCAGATGATTGCTATTCAAACTTAGACCTACCGTCTTCATGAACTGGTGTAAATTTTTTGGCCTTAAACTTTTTAAATTTCAAACTTGTGTACCATTGCCATACAAAAAGTGAATATTCTTCGTCGTTTTTTTTCCTTCGAAGATGGTTCAACCATGATAGTCCCCAAATCATCGCAGCTTTTTACCTTATTGCGTATTCCCCAATATTGCTGACTACACCCAGTCTATTGCTTCTGTTTCATAATAGTAAGAAAGTGAAATTCATTAGAATGATGTCCGTAGAAAAATAATTAGTCGAATCTATTTGAACGGTATTTCCACACTTGGCAAACGTTTGGTAATTTCTAGTTTTAGAAAGTTTGTTTTGGAATTCAAACTTGATGATGGAATTCATTGGTCATATAAATAGGGAGTTATCTTCGCCATTGACTAATTTTCTAGTAAGACACTAATATTTCGTTAAAAGCAATTTTGGAAAACTAATTAATTGGTCGAAACCAGTTGAACGGTACTTTCTCACTAGGTGACCATCTCTCTGGTATGGTCTGCAGTTCATTACTTCTAAGTTTAGAAATTCTTTTCTAGATTTTAAACTTCATGGTCAATTTCTATGGTCATATAAATAGTGAATACTTCAGTGTTTTCTTTACACATTTTTTTCTCTTTTTCTTCCAAAAGGGAATCTAGAGACACCGACACGCCCGCGTTTGTCGGTGTTGGATTCCGATGCGGATTGCCACCTCCTCTTTACCGCAGTAGTGGACCTGAAACCACATAATATAATATCAGCCACTCTGTGCTGTCTTTCCCTTCTTACACTTTATTTTCTTCTGCTTATGGTAGCATCAGCTTGTCTTTCGTTCTCCTCCTTTTTTAATTTTCTTTTATTTTAGCTTCAATCATGCTATGTAACATATGATTTTCCATTTGTTTTTGGTTTTCGTCAGATCATGTATCAAATTCCCAACGTTCAATCCTGTGCCCAAACTTTCATAGGTCTTTGCACGTAGTGATCTCTATCTGTGGCAATCAAAGATGGTATGTTGCACCGTATCTTCCAATTCCCAGTGGGGGTATTAGTTACTTATATCTGACAAATCTTTCTGCGTATCCTTTGAAAATGAAAACTCGTGGTGTAATCATTTATCTTCTTGAATTTGCAGCTAATACAAAAATTAAAATCGGCAATTAATTTCTTCGTCAAGTTTGCTCTGCTAATGCTTTCATTCCACATGTTTTGCCAATTTTCGAGATTTTATGCCTCCATTTTCAAGCACTTATTTTATTTCGTAGGGCACTAGGTCGATAGGTACGATCTTAGAGACCATCTGTAGTTACTCTTTTCAACATTTTTCTGCCATATTGAGGTAAATCTCCTTCAGCACTTCTTACCAGATTGATTCTCCATACAATACTATAGAACGGACTATGTCAATAAGTTTTTTCCACACTGATATTAAGCATTAGTCATGGTATCATACCTACCCTTTCCTCTGCTTCTTTTTGTATACTTTATGCTCACCAAAGTACAAGCATTGGTCTGGGTATTTAATTTTTCTTATAAGGCTTTTTCCCTTCTTCAGGACTTACTGCATCTAATCCAGTTCGTGATTAGTTACTTTCCAGAACCAAATAAATTATATTTTATTAATGAAATCCAACATTTTATAAGCAGAAACCTAATAAAGCTAATGGCGAATGTCCTTTCAAAATCTAATAAAACCAAATTCATGTAATCATTAAGTTAGGACTATAAGACAATTACGAATGAATGACCAGTTATTGCATTTATAATTTTAAAGCAATATTAGGTCCAAATACCTTTCGCTAATCTACTTATAATCTATTTCCATATTGCAATGCACGCGAAGAGGGTTAATGCGAACAAACGATTTTATTTATTATCGTCATGCATTCATAAACAACGCTTTAGAATGTTTATTGCATTGTTCGTCTGAAATAAAACTCGGACGAGTCGGGAGATGATAAAACTTGTAACTAGTTCATAATTCTACAGCCAGTACATTTATTCAGCCATTATTTACTCGTATGTACTATATATAATATTATAAACTGAGTAATAAAAGTGAACAAAATCGTTTGTATCACCTCCATTTTTATGCACTTTTGAACGCTTTTGCCTGTAAATCACTTTAGATGTATTCAGGATATTGAGCAAAATTGCCAAAATCTCGGCTCACGTTCTCTTTTTTTTCCATTCTTCGCGGTTTACGTATTGACGTATTTATATAATTTTTATATACTCGATATTTTTTCTTTGTGCTATAATATCTTTATCCTATTCGGTGATATAAATTTTGAACAGGTTATACACAAAATAAATTCCCGCGAGTTTACAGATGAAATTTTGCGATAAACGCAAGTACTCGAGTATTCGACTGTGAATTCTTTTGGAATTTCAGATGTGTAATATCTATTGTTGCCACCATTTTAGAATTATTTAAACTTAACGAAAAGTAAGTTCGTTCTATCAGCTGTGCAAATTCTTGCAAATTATCTCGTATCTGGGTTTCGATGGGACGATATTACTGCTGTATGATCGACGGAAAGTAGTTAATGTTGTCATTTTTGTTTTCGGCATGTCAATCGTAATAAGTATAAAGCAGGAACGCTAGCTTTGGATACAAATATTTGAATCGAAATGTTCGTTTGATTTTCTTTTCGCAAAATTAGTTTTTCAAGTTTTCTGGCTTTATTTTTGGATTATGGAATAAATGGAATGCAATTTCTGACTATTTGGCATTGGCTAAATTCTGTCTAATTGATAACTGTTCCTAATAACAAGGTATTTATAGAATGTTAATCTTCGAAAAGAATTTCACCGTATAGTATCGCATATCGAATCGTCCATTTGATTTTTTTTGGAAAATTTTCCGGTTTAATCTTTGGGTTCAACTTTAAGTTTTGCTATTTCCAAACAGCAGTAGAGTACCATCTACTCCTGCTTTAATTTGAAAATTCGTAATAGGTCTGGCTAATAGGTAATAGGCTTATTAAATTCCGCCAATTATATTGAACCAGTTCTATCCACGCCACTTAATTATTCTTGACATTGTTTGATATCTTTTAAAAAATTTTCGTAATGAATCTAAAATAAAAAAGTTTATCTAATGGCATCTATAGTAGGTTCCCAATTCGCGGCGATTACAGCTTTTGTTATTCGGGGCATTCTTTCTATTAATTATCATATTACATTTGGTGTAATGTTATTCCAATCTTTTTGTAAAATATTCCAAAGTTTTTCCTTCGATGTTGGACATTCCTTTCTAAATCTTCTATCGAGTTCATCCCATAATGGGGTTGGGGTCAGGAATCTGAGGCGGGCATATCATTACTTTCAAAATATTTTCACTTCTCTCCGCCTCGAGGCAATTTTTACACAACAACGACGTGTGTTTGGGGGTCAATACCATGCATAAATTCAAAATTACTACCGATTAATCGCAGGCCTGACACTAAAACGTGCTCTTCCAAAATTTCTCGGCAATTCTCCTTTCTCATAATACCATCTATTTTTATCAAATCTCCCAGTCCAGCTAATGAAAAACAGCCCCAGACTACAACAGAACCATCCCCATGTTTCACCGTTGGAGCTATGCAATCTGGCAACATTTTTTCTTGCGCTGAACATCTGACGGAAACTCTTCTCTTTTGCCCAAACACTTCAAGTATCAATTCGTCACTCCACCCTACGTTCTTCCACTCATCGATTGTCCAATTACGGTGTAACCTTGCTCATTGAAGTCGTTTCTACTTATTGCCACGTCGAAATAATTGTTTCTGTGAGGCAACGCGACTATGTAAATTTGCTTCCACTAATCGCCGTTTTACTGTACTCACAAAAAATTTTTTTAGCACGGCCGTGATTAAATTCGGCTGTTATTTCAGGTGCCGTTAACTTTCTATTTCTTTTGCTAGTTAATTTAATTCTTTCGTCGTCAGCTTTGGAAGTACCTCGATGGTCCCGGCCGATTACGGTTTTCCAGACTGCCTATTTCTTGAAACCGACGAATTGTGAAATTCACTGTCGATTTTTTGACCCGTCACGATGCAAAGTAAGTATCGCTGATCGTGTTCCACTATCAAGCGGCTTTCCCCGTGGCATTTTGTAAACAGAAATTACACTATTCGCTTACAAAATAGACAACTTCACACAAGCACGTTCAGTGATCTACTGATGAGCACAAGGAGGTAGTAATTGGGTAACCGACTCATTTCAGGTAAATTTCTAGACTTTAGTCCCTTGTTAATGACCGTACCACTAATCCTGATTAGTGGAATTATTGTACAATGCTATTGAGATGCAATATCAGGTAATTGTAGTTATCGTTAGATAAAATCATATTATTTGAAGAATATATACAAATACAATACTTATTTGAATTATAAACCTTCTTAAGAATAAGGTATAATAATACATTTATTGGTATTAATGTAATTTTTATGATGACTGGTATGAGAAAGTGCGTTATCATAATAAAGTAGAGCTTTTTATGAGGGATATTCTAAGTAGTTTTTCAAAAATTTTCTTCAATTTGTCTAGTAGAGCATTCGTGAGATATGTCAAATCATCTTCGCAAAAGTCACTGAGGTTATCTCTATTATTTCAGTGTTCTAATCCACTTAAATCTCCCAAAATTATTGAAATTTAATTACACAGCATTTCAGAAGTCTAAAAAAAAAATCTCTAATTCAATCAACGCTTGCTGTATATATAATTACCCAAAAGTCCGTGATATGATAATAATTCTGTGCGAATTGTTAATAGTATCTGTGCAGACCATCCCAAATAGAATTATTGGAATCGTGTAAAGTTTAATGGAAGGCACTATATTCTAAAATCATAAGCCTAATAGGCTTCCGATGATTCCCTAAAATGCTGGGCACTGCGGGGTTTACACTATGTTAATTCCATTTGAATATTACAAACACTTAAGCACTATTAACAGATCAATAAATATACTCGCCTTCGTAGACCTCCTCCGGCAAATATCTGTAACGCTTTTCAGATTAGAATATAGCATGATTAATTTCTAGATGAAATACGACTACTTAAATTAGTTCGCATTTATAAAGATCGCGTTGAAATTCGTAAACACTAAGAACTATTAATTGTTATTGCAATAATCTCTTAAGAAACGCATAGTTTTAAGCATTGAATAAAGGAGATCCCATGGAAATTAATTAGAATAAAAGGGAGGAAAAATGGAAAGAAGGTATATATTTCTTTTTCATTCCAAGATACACAAAGTTCCCTTCTTTGCGGTCTGACGTATTATTTATTTCATTGTTGGACAATCCGAATCGTACATTCTGTCGTTTTGGACATTCTGGGTCTCAGTATCAGTTCACAAAGCAATTATGATACCCATTCATGTGTTCCTGTGTGTCCACATAGATTCTAATAAAATTGCCTCTTTTTTTTCCTCCAAACCGCTTTTATAAATAAATTCTCTTTGTAAATAGATGTGCGTTAGTGCTGCCGTCAGTTGCAGTATTTTTTCTCGGTCCAAATCGTTTTACCTTCGTTGGTTATAGGACTATAACGTTGTACCGTAGATTTCTAAAACAACAATTGCAACAGGCAGTTATATACTTTAAATCACATGTAATATTTTTCATTTTATATTTCGCTCTCTCCTATGCCCTCCCTCATTCCGTTCACTCTCCCTGTTTGGAGCGTGGCATTATTCTAGCCCGTTTAACAAGTTTTCTTGAATCACCATTAAATAATCTCCTTATTCAGATTTTA
The DNA here is from genome assembly GCA_031893035.1 of Dermolepida albohirtum. NCBI lineage: Eukaryota > Metazoa > Arthropoda > Insecta > Coleoptera > Scarabaeidae > Dermolepida > Dermolepida albohirtum. The sequence goes on along the minus strand of JAVIWB010000090.1, from coordinate 91,206 downwards.
GACTTTAATATTAAATTATAAAATCTCCACGTTCTTATTTGTATATTAATCTTTTATATTTTTATTTCGCAAGGGCAGAAACTAAATTCCGAAATTGTTTAAAACCCAAAAAACTGCAATATTAAAGAAGATTAGAATTAAAACAAGTTAGGGAATTCAGATTGAATTATTTTTCCTCATAGTTTCCTAGAACTAACGCTGTTGAAGTGTTATACTACTTTTATAAAGCCCTCAAACTACTGCAATAAATTAATCAGACCGAAACTTCTTTATCTTTTGTTTCCTGTAAGTTTGGAAAATAATTGACTTAATCCAATTAATCCAATTTTTCACGAACTGGATTGGTGAGAAAACATGTTTTCTTAGTAAAAGGGAACTTTTTTATGGCCAATTCCATATTATTTTTCAGAAATTTCTCTCTTCAGTTTATCTAGTAGACTTTAAGCCTTTGCAAGATAGTCCACGAAAATTGTTCCTTTTTATACCTAAAAAACCTAGGCATTAAAGTCCCGTAGATTTTCATGACCAGTGTCACTTGTTACAATCTTCCTGCGGGTCTATACCACCAACTTCTTCGGAATTTGCTATCAGACTGATATTCTCCGTTACTGTCCTTTATTCTCCATTAATCATGACGAATTTTCGGAATATGATTTTTCAGGTGTTGCTCAGTCCATAGCCACCCTCACGGTTGAAGTTTGGATGCTTTTCTATCAAAATAATTTCTCTAACGATGGTAGTTTCGTCAAAATTTCCTTTTATGTCCTTTCTCATGAATATATTTTGCAACCACTGTCCAATTCTTAGTCTTCATGTGTCGCTCTGATGTTCCTTACATCTTTGTTCAATCGATCTTCCTGTTTGTCCGACGTAGCTCTTCTCACATTCTCACATATTAATTTGTAGATTCCTCCTTTCGTTCATGATAATTCGCCCTTGGTTCCAGTAAAGTTATGTTGAGTGGAAGTTGCAGTTCTAAAACATACTTTTACAATCTTCTTCGCCCATATCATTTCCATCTTCTTAGTAACTCCAAAGATGTAAAGTAGACAAGGAAATCTTTAACTGGTTTCGTTTCTGTTGGTGACGTTTCCGTTTTGGGCTTCCTTAAGAATCTTCTTATATCTGTATTGACATACACTTTGCTCTAGTACTTCCATGACGTGTCGCTTTTCTTCCTCCGGATGTTCGGCGTCGCTGATCGTTCCAGCTCTATGAATTTTATTGAAAATGATTCTACGATCAATAACCACACCAAAATATTTTGTCTTTGCTAAAATAGAGTCCGCAGTAAACATGATGCCATTACATTACTCCCTCTAAGCATAATTAATAAGCTTGTCATTTTTCGCCGACGCGACAGGTCGAGATCGGTTGTAGTAAGTACGAGTAGTACAGCTAAAAAAGTACTGGGCAAAAACCCCATAAGAAATAAGACAGGAATCCGCTGTGTAATTTTAACCCCTCCACTACCTCCTTATGAGATCACGTCACAGCACGCGCTAAATTCAAACGCTGCAAAGCTAACTACGTAGTTCTATGTTTCCCAGTGTGAAAGCTTTTTTGCGTGGCAAAAGATTTAGACCGAATGACTACTACTTATTGCAATTAGAGTATGGTTCAAACAGGTTGATAAAGCTTAGTTTTCTGAAAGAATGGTAATATTTTAATATCACTGGACTAAACGTAATTAATAAGAAGAATACGTTGAAAAATAACATAATTCTTACCAAACTATATCGCAAAAAGCTATTTTATTTTTAATAATGGAGGAAATATAATATAAGAGCTGCCTAGCCTGATTATAAACGTGCTTAATATATTGAATTAGAGAGCATTTTATTCATACTATTTACAATACGAGGGTAGTTTGACAAGTAGTGAGAATAGAAAAGAAAAACGAATTTTTTAAATACAAAATAATTTTTACTTTTCAATATATTCTCCTAAAAGAGCAATACATTTATTCCAACGGTGCTCCAATACTCTTATGCCATCTCTAAAATGCGATTCCGGAAGGCTTGCAAAATACTCATTTACGAAGATGATAAGCTCGTCGTTAGACGAAAATTTCTTTCCACCTAGTGCCGTTTTCAATTTTGGAAAAAGGCGGAAATCGGAAGGGGCTAGATCCGGCGAATAAGGCGCATGCGGTACTAATTGGAAATGCAATTCGTGGATTTTGGACATCGCAACTGTGCTGGTACGCGAGGGAGCGTTGTCTTGGTGAAACAGAATCTTTTTCTTTGCCATTCCTGGCCGTTTAGCACGAATCTCAACATTTAATTTTTGTGGAAGTTCTGCATACTATTGTCCGTTTATTGTGGCACCTTTCTGAAAGTAATCAATAAGCAAAATGCCCTTTTAATCCCAAAAAATCGATTCCATCACCTTGTTTGCCGATAAAGTGGTTTTCGCTTTCTTTGGAGGTGCAGAACTACGTTCTAACCATTGTTTCGACTGTTATTTAGTGTCGGATGTACTGTAGTGTATCCAAGTTTCATCGCAAGTAACAAATCGCCTACAAAAATCAACCGGATTCCGCTTATAAAGGTCCAAACACTAATTGGAAATGCACAAACGAGTGAACTTTTGATCAGTCGTAAGCAATCGCGGCACCCATCTTACCGAAAGCTTGGAAAGGCCCAATTCTTTCTTTAAAATATGGTGTACGCGTTCTGTTGAAATGTTTACCATGTTTGCTATATCTCTCACTTTGAGTCGTCAATCTTGCGTAATAATATTATGGATTTTTGTAATCATTTCCTTAGAAGTCACGATTTTGGGTGCTCCAGAGCGCGCTTCATCAACACGGCTTGTTCTACCACGTTAAAATTCATTTACCCATCTACTTATTGTGGCGGATGATGGAGCAGATTCACCCAATGTTTCACGTAACTCATCTATTATTTCGGTAGCTTTCATACCCTTAATTACGAAGTATTTAATCACCGCACGATACTCTGCTGTTTCCATTTTAGCAAAACGACGTGTTGCTTCTTTTTCAATTAGCTGTCAAAAATAAATCAACCAACCGATTTATCTAAATATCGGAATGTAAACATATAAATAGGCAACCTAAATTACAGTGCATTTGTTTTACCAATTAGAGCACCACCTATGTGTCATTCTCACTACTTGTCAAACTATCCTCATATTTTAGCGCTCACGATTAACTTAAGAACAATTAAAATGACGTACCACAAAAGAAAAGCCTTTTTAAATTATAATACGTTTAATTACATCAAAAATTTAAATACAAAATTGAGCTGTATTCTAGGTCATATTGGAAAGTTTCAAAATATACATGTCGTTTTCGTTTTCTTTTTCATAATATGAAGAGAACTTTATAATGATATAGTCGGAATTAAGATATTAATTTTAAGAACAAATACTACTTTATTTAAGTTTACTTTTTGGAAAATGAAAGCTTGCCCGAAACGAGAAATCTAAATAAACGTCAACATAATGTAACGAATTGAAGAACAATGCCTTTCCTATTTAAACTCCATTTAGTTGACAAACCTTCAAATATTATGTGAATATGTCCTCGATCTTATAATAATAAACTACATAAATTATTTAAGACCTGCCATTGTTCTATCAATTAAATTCAGTATAAAACAACGGATGTGGATGTGCAGCGTTATGTATAAAGAGTGGTATGGGGTTGTCGGGTTACTGGGGGTGCACTTGTAGAGGTGGTGTGCGTCATATGCTACACATATCAATGAGGCATTATAGTGCCTTGGCTCCCGGTGAAGTGAGAAAGCGTATTTCCTTTCTCGTCGGTTTTGGGGCGTGACAAGAGTATCCCAGTCAACAGTTTCTAGCTGTGTAGAGTCTGAATCTGAGATATATCCCGAGTAAAATAAATAGGGTGGTCCCTTGTGAGAGTATATAGAGATTTCGACTTGTCCCGATCTGTTGCACACGAGTTGTCTATCTCGTTTACCACATATTCGAATATAATTTTCTTTTCGTGAACAAAAAGGAAAAAGGAGATTCGTAGATATTATACGGACTGGTAATTTCTCCCATTTCCGGCATGTATTTAAAACTTATTTTGCATTTGAGTTCATGTAGCATTGCCAAGGCGACTACATATATCGAGTCGTTACATAAGTCCGTTCGATTTTATATAATTTATTCAACAAAATACATATTCGAAAAGAGAAGAACTTTTTAACAAATGCACTGTTCATTATTTTGTATCATTTTCATCCACCGTTCAGGCAATTGCGTAATTCCAGCTCTCCAAAAGATTTCGTCTTCACTGTCGAAAAATCTGTAAATTGTTACGTGTTCTAAAGATTCGAAATTTTTTCCATTAAAGGAATTTAGTAGAGAACGAAACAAATGATAATCGAACGGTGCAATATTTGAGCTATATGGAGGCTGAGGCACAATATCCCATGAAAACTCTACCAACTTATATACGGTAGTTATAGATGTGTGGGAGGTCTTACGTTGTCATGATGAAAATATAATTCATCGTCCATTAACTATAGTTGATCGTCTTTTAGCAAAAGCTTACGTTAAATTGAGAAATTGTTCTCAGTACTTGAATGAATTGATCGTCTGATTTTTCGGTAACAGCTGGCAGTAGATTATGCCTTTGAAAAGTCACCAAATGCACAACATTACTTTCTTTCGGTGGAGGCTAATCTTTGGCGACGTTTGGAAAGCGCCGTCTTTTTTAGACAGAACTCACCAGGACGCTATGAGCGCATAACTTGTCAACAAAGCCAGACTATCTGACTTGCTTTTTGGCAATAGCTATGCTTTATTTGGCAAGTAGCCATGTTTATATAGACACATCGCTGTTTGCTTTGTCAATAGATGTACCGTTGAATAGCGGTCAAAGAAATATAAGTACTTTCATTTTTATTTGAGAAATGAACGTACAGTTTCACTACTTTTTATATTAAGTTACTATTTTGTTGTTGTAATAAATCAACTTTCTTCGGTATATCAAAAAATTTTGCATTAGCAACTTGTAATTTCATTTTAAACACCAAACTGGTTTTACTCAAGACTTAAACATGGTGAAATGAAGTGATGCGTTTACTAAAAATACTTTTCTATTTGACTCAAAAGTAATTTTTTACGTTAACATTTTTTAAACGTTTGGTAAACTTGTTCGGTGAGTAACTAATAGATGATTAAAAGCGGTAGTTGATTGAACGCATTTTGCATTGATTCAATACATTACTTCAACTAGTGTGCGATATAACAGGCTCTAAGCGATTTGAAAACTTCAGTAAGCCAATAAGAAATAGAAACAAAAGGAAAATTACTTGTTTTAATCCAAAATATAAATTTATTTTCTTAAAAAAAAAGTTCTATTGCGGGAATTTAAATCTTTTTCGGATATGACCCTGTATATTTCAAATCTTAGTTATTGTATATAATAGAACTGAAAATATAATTGTTCAGTTTCTAGATGCTTTGTCTCGAGATCGTAAAAAAAATAGAAGCGTTAGCGTCGGTCGTTAAAGCCTTTGATGTTTTTATATAATAATTATATATGCTTTCTTACATGGATCAATATATTAAAGGATCAATAATATACAATTTTGAACTGTAGTTAGTTATTAAAACTTAAACAACCTGCAGCGTATGGTTGCTTATTGCCAATTTTTAAGATTGCGTTAACTTTCTACGTGTAGATGTTGCCTGATGGTACTTCAAACAGTACCACTGTGTTTATACATACTGTACCACAGTTAATTATTGCAGAGCATGGAAACATATTGAACGTTCAATATAAATCAACGCACTAAATTTCCAGATGCTTGATTTTATACGCTTAAATTAGATTCTGGTAAATCGTTACGTCATATGAGAGCCGGTCATTATAATAAAAATAGAGAATAATAATCAAAAAGAAGGGGCGAGCGAGAAGGAGTGAGAGAGAGAGAAAGATAGAAATCGGGTCAATATATTTTAACTGAAAGGTATTACACGCCATAATAGACAGTAGCCAATAATATAAGAAACATAACCGGTCTTTTCTGGTGACATACACGCCCCAGGCAAGGACACTGTTATATTTTCCTATTAAGTGTATTGCCTTTTGCCTTTACAATCTTCAGCATCCACACTTTCTATATATACGTGTATTTTGGGTGTACCGGTGTCGTAATATTATAATAAAACAAACGTAACGCATCCAAAACGCCATAAACACGAAATTGTCGGGGGACAGAAGGGTCTTTTCACATAATTATCCCAAATAATTAAATAAATTGTGGCATATTGTGTTCGGCTAGTCACATAGTACATATTAAATTCTTTGTAAGTCCGACAGTTCCACGAATTACGTAATTTTTTTTTTCTCTCCTCGACGCAGCTTCTTGAATGCCGTAAATTTCCTACTCAAAGAAATAATCTCTTTTCATCGCCAGCTTCTTACTAATTAAACTATTATACGAAAAAGAAATATTGATGCTTTAATAACGTCTAGTTTATTGTATCGGAAATGGAAGGTCTCGTTTAGAAAAAAGAATGCATTTGTTTTCTTTATGGGAATATATAAATTATGGCTTCATACGTACTTATAAAGAAAGAGACATATATAATGTTTGAGAACAGCTAGCGTTATCTAAATAAAAAAAAAAGTAGAATGTATGTAGGTGTGTGTGTGTGTGTGTGTGTGTGTGTGTGTGTGTGTATTTTTATACAAAATATTTGTCATACAGAATATTATTTATAAGACTTCGGTCAAGTCTTTACGAAGTTTAAAAATGAATATTTACCATATGTTTGAAAAACATGTGATTTAATTAAACATTATAAACAAAATATATAAAATAAACATCAATATGATGTACACTATCGCTCGTAAGTATTTGGTCACCCTTGTTTCATTACAGTTTCTATAGAAAAGTTATAATTATAAAATTTATTTCTGCAGTAAGAAATAGTTTCATAGTAAACATTAAAATCTATAAAAGCTTATTCAAAAATAATTGTGCGATTACCCTATTATTCACAATGAATGATAATACCCTAAAAAAACTCCAGGTAGAATAATTGCACTTAAGGGATTAGGCCTCTCAATTCTAGGAAATTTTCCATTGTTATGATTTTATTTTAAGGTAGGGTGTTATTGTAAACTATACTAGTATTTATACTTGGGTATTTTTGGCAAAATTGCAGTTAGTTTTGTGAGGTGCTCATAGTGATAACATCATGTGTTTTGAAGAAGTTAAATCGGTTAGAAATGTCTAAATGGAAAGAATTGAGTGTAGAAACACAACCGTTTATAATCGCATACTATAAAACTGACAAAAGCAACCGCGAAATTGCCACAGAACTTAAATTAAATCAGTCCACCGTGGGTTATATCATCAAAAAAAAAACGCGAATGTGGAAGTGTGTTGGGCAGAATTCGAAAAGGGAGACCAGCGGCAACAACCTCAGCAGAAGATCTTGCAGTGGTGATAACAAGCAAGAGAAATAGACGAAAAACAGCCCCAGAAATCACAGCAGAAATGAATACTGTTCGTCGAAAACCCATAAGTGTTTCCACAGTTAAACGGCGAATAAAAGAAGGCCGATCTTCATGGACCAATTGCAATGTGGAAGCCGCTTCTACGCAAGCAAAACAAGCACAAACGTTTAAAGTGGGCACGCGATCACCAAAATTGGACCATAGAAGACGAAGAAGTAGTGTGGTCTGATAAATACAAATTCGAGATTTTCGGTTCACGAAGACGTGTTTACCTGGCCTGTGGGTGAGCGTACCCGGGAAGAATGCATTGCCTCTACTGTTAAACACGGTGGAGGTTCAGTCATGGTATGGGGTTGCTTTTCTGGATCAAATGTGGGCAATCTCGTAAAAATCGAAGATACACCAAAAAAAGAACAGTATAAGCGCATATTGGAGGAAACGCAATCCCCTCTGGAATTAAAATTTCGGATCAGAATTTTATCTTCCAACAAGATAATGACCCAAAACACACTTCCAAACCATGCCGGGAATATTTACAGAAATTGGAAGACGAGAGAACCGTAAAAGTTATGGCGTGGCCTCTCCCCAGAGTGCCGATTTAAATTCCATCGAGTTGCTGTGGGAAGAACTTGACCAAGAAGTGAGAAAATCTGTCCCCACATCTGCTGTTAATATGTGGACGAACCTGCAAGAGCCGTGGGGTAAAATAAACCCTGAGATATTACGAAAATTAAACGAAAGAATGCTGCAGTGATAATAATAAAAATAAAGGTCATATAGACGAGTCTAAAATTTAGATAAATATATTGTATTAAACAACAATTTATTTTAGATGTAAAAATATACAATATTTTTCATATACGTAAATAATAAAAAGATAGTATTTCAATTTTGATTTTTGTTACAATTTGCGGGTTAAATGCGAGTGACCAAACACTTATGAGCGATAGTGTATTTATCCAAAATGATGTTTTAGAAATGAACTTAAATTTTTGTAAAGAAAGAATTTAAACCAAACCAAAGGGAGTCCGACTACTAATCAAAATAAATCTAAAAATGGAATTAGTGCTAACCAAATTTTAATTTAAAAAGCATATTTAATCTAATTAGTTGCGAGTAATTAATCATGTTAATCAAACCTCCGTGTTCTCAAGTAGCGTACACTTTCGCGGAAAGGCTGGATAGGTGATTATATCGTAAATAAAGTAAATAATGTATTTAATAGGTACCTTTTATTTTTTACGTGTTGATGTGCCTGATGTGAAAATACTATAATAAGTATAGTAACTACTGTATCAACAATACGCCTTTAATTGTTGATTCAATCAAACGCTTATGATGGGGTGAAAATATGCTACTAATTATATATATATATATATAACTAACGAGTCTTCCAATAAGAGGTTTCATTTTGATATTCAAAAAAAAAACTAGTATTTTTAAGCGAAATCATCGTATGTTTATTTAATTGTAAAGAAGAGGGTAGGCCATTAATAATGGAAAACAATATCAGCCAAATGGCCGCCACGGCTACCCTTGCAGGACGATATTCTTTTCATTAAATTTTACATTACCAATTCGCACATTTACGGCTGTATGTCCTCGATAACTTCACGAATTCCATCTTTGAGGTCTTGAATCGATTTTGGGTCATTGACATAGATCTTGTCGTTCATGTAGCCCCAAAGAAAGAAGTCTAAATGTGTTAAATCACAAGATCTCGGTGGTAAGTTGTGATCGCCTCTTCGAGAAATCACACGGTCAGGAAACTTTTCACGCAAAAGAGCGATGGCATCGTTACTTGTGTGGCAGGTAGCGCCGTTTTGTTAAAAATAAACGTCGTCCACATCAATATTTTCCAACTCCGGCCATACAAAATCATTAATCATCGTTCAATAGCGCAATCCATTCAACGTAACAATTGCTCCAGCCTCATTTTCGAAAAAGTAAAGTCCAAAGACCTCGCCAGACCAAAACCCGCACCAAACAGTCGCACGTTGAGTATGGAGAGGCTTTTCAACAATAATTCTTGGATTTTCCGAAGAATATGCATGTATTATGTGTATTTTTTAATTAAAATTTAATAACGTATTAATATTACTTATTATTTATTTAAATAATACAGAAATATTCACGTGGACAAACAGTTTTTGGCTGTTGGTATCTACGAGGGAGCGTTTTTATATTCGGGGAATGAGCGGGTTGTAAAGGGGTGAGTAGGCGCATTGGGGGCGTGGCCTGTGCAGCGACTCATGATTAGTATAAATACGAAGTTTCATTGTTATTAGACAGTTAGTCTTTGAGCTATCGTCAACCAAATAACATAATCAGGAGTGAAAAGTGGAATATGGAAAAAATCGAATATCGTGCCGTTATAAAGTTCCTTACCAGGCAAGGAAAATCAGTCGCGACCATAATGAATGAGATGTCATTGGTTTACGGCGACTCTTGTCCAGGAAAAACCATGGTGTACAAGTGGCATAGTTTATTTAAACAAGGAAGGGAATCCCTTGAAGACGACCCGAGGCCGGGCAGGAGCATTGAGGTGACCATGCAGGCACTTATCCAAAAAGTTGAACAAATTGTACTCGAAGATGCTCGACTAAAGAAGAAACAACTCGCAGAAATGGTTGGAATATCCGATACAACAATTTTTAAAATCCTACACGATCATCTCGGCATGTCTAAGGTCAGCGCAAGATGGGTGCCGAGAATGCTCACGCCACCGCAAAAACAACAGCGCGTAGAGTGTTCGCGTGCATTTTTGGACCTCTGTAATGAAGACAAGGATGGTGTATTGAGTGGAATTGTTACTGGAGAAGAAACTTGGGTTCATCATTATGAACCTGAGTCTAAACAAGACTCCATGCAGTGGCATAAAAAGGGCACAGCACCTCCCAAGAAATTTAAAGTGTCACAATCAGCTGGGAAACTCATGGCAACGGTATTTTGGGACTCGGAAGGAATATTGTTGATTGATTATAAAGATAAAGGTGTTTCTATAACCGGAGAATATTACGCTTCAATATTAGAGCGACTAAAAGAAGCCATTAAAGAGAAAAGACGGGGAAAATTGACAAAAGGTGTTCTGCTTTTGCACGACAACGCGCCCGCCCACAAGAGCCGCGTTGCGTTAGCTGCCCTGCATAAGGTGGGCTTCGAAATTGTGAATCACCCACCCTACAGCCCAGACCTAGCCCCGAGTGATTATTACCTGTTTCCGAAAATGAAAAAAGAGCTGCGGGGTAAAAAATTTACTGCCGATGATGAAGTCAAGGAGGCAGTTTCGGCGTATTTTGCAGATAAAGAGAAATCATTTTTTTATGAGGGTATAAATAAATTAATTGAAAGATGTGAAAAATGTATCCGTCTTGCAGGTGAATATATTGAAAAAGAAAAATAATTTGGTTTTTTTATTTCCACCCCTTGTCCCCCATTCCGCGAATATAAAAACGCTCCCTCGTAGCAAATAAAACATTGTGAGTTCGACTTTCAGTCGAGAACTAACTTTTATGAATAAATTGCTAGTAAAAAAAATAAAAAATAAATTTATATCTCATTGTATATAGTCAAGACGCCATTATTGACTGTTTACTGTATTTCTAATAGCATTCTATTTAAAATAAAGATAAATGGATATTTGAAACACGATAACACTCTATATATAGACGTGCTTTTTTTACAAAACAACGATAACAATGTTTATATATACATAATTATGCAACTCTTAAAATGCCTAACCGTATACATACATGAATTTTAAGTTCGCTTACAAAGTGACAATATATGAGCTGTCATTCAATTTACATGAACATAAAATAGAAATTCTTCAATTTCAGTCAGTGATAAATACGAAAGAATAATAATAAAATAAAAAAGAATAAAAAAAAAGCCAGCGAGTCAGTTCACATATTGCAGTAGGCGTATAGTGGAAGGCTGTATAATTTAATTATAAGAAACAACATAGAAAAATCCCACACAAACATTTGAACGTAGAAATCATGAAGGAATGCCTCTGAGCAGAATAGTAAACTTATGAAGAAGGATTACGGCATTTCCTTTTCACTTTTATATTATTTTGTATTTTTTTTTGCTACTTGTTTCACTGCAAAGTCTCGTTATTGTTTGCCCTGGCCCCTTTTAACGCAATAACTCATCTGTTTATATTGTATTCGCTTACTTTGAGAAGGAAAAGGAGCCTTTTTTGAAATATTATTCAGATGAAAACAGATGAGCTCCAAAAAGATTTGTTGCTTTATTAATATTACATTATATTTGCGAACTTTAATCATCTTTGGAAGGGCAAAAAAGTACACGCCCCGTCTTGCTTAAAGATTCCCCATCGATCCTTATGGAAGTCTATTGTAAATTTAAATGAGATATTATTAAATTGGCAAAAACAACATCAACAACAAGCACCCTCCAACCACACCCACACTCCTTTCCTATCGTTCAATTGGTCTCCTTCGTATGAGAGATTTCTAAACCGAAAATTTCCATCTACATTTTAATAATATTTTCTTGAGCTTTTACAACAACAAAAAAATTAAATTTAAACGTGTAAGGCAAGGCGCGCCATTTTTTTTTGGTAAGATACGAATATTTTATTGAGTAAAAATACATTTACATATACGCGCTGACATTTATATACTCCCACATAAGCTATTAAAATAAAAATTGTTATTTTTAGTAAATTAAGCATTGAATTTGTTATTTATTGTAGAAATGTAAAATCTTTCTTTTTTTTATTTATTATAACCACAACCCATTGGCCGGAGTATAATAAAATCGTAAAACAAAATTTTGGGATATTTTTTAACTTTTAAAATCAGATATTTCACATTCCGGGGCCTATCGGGATGACTAACAGTCAATACATACATGCATTCTGCTATCGATATAACCTCTTTCTTGAAGGCCATATTTAGAATTTCTTCTTAAAAATTTCAAGTGTTAGAACTGGAATCTCTTTTCAACAGTGAATATGAAAAAACTTTTGAAATCTTTTAATACAAGATGTGGTAGAAATATCTCCCGAATGTTAAACGTAAATAACAAAGCCACCCTAGAAGCCGTTCAAAAATTTATTTCACATTTTGAAAGAACAACGTTCGCCATTTGCTTTACGTGATTTGCAAGTCAACATAAACCTCGCGGCTTATGTTAACCTGCCACAATACAACGCTATTTCGTAGACAAATTGAACTCGCTCGACATGCTGAAGTTTGCAGCAATATTTATCTTGGACTATAAGCAATCAACCCAAACGAACGAATGGCATAAGGTTCCTGACAAAACCATTTTGTTGAGGGCCACCACTTCGAAAACGAAACTAAGTCGTCTGGTAGGTCTCATAGTTTTCGAACACCGGAGAACATCTGTAAAGTGAGATAAGCCATTGCACAATCTTCTCACCATTTTATAGAAAAGGATGATAGACGTTAAGAGGCTATTGTTTTCAAAACCAAGTAATGGTATAGGTACATGTATATGTGAAGTAAATCGCAAACATTCCACATTCAATTTGTACAAATGTTTTATTGTGTTGAGAATATTAATTGATAAAAAAAGGTAACAAAGGAACGCAATAAAGCTTTGTGCCCTTTTTTCTTTCTTTAGTTTGTATTGCGAATTGGTTTTATTAAAATACCAAAAGTTCGAAAACAACCAAATTGTCATCAGCTAGACTATTTAGAAAGAAGATGCATCGTTAAACCACATGCCCCTTCATGTGGCTTAACGGATCAAAAATAACCTTCCAACATGCCACGATAGCAAACTCCGTTGACCGTAACATGGCGATCATTTTCATCGACGAAAAAATATGGTCCAATTATACCTCCAGCATAAAATCCATACCACACGGTTACTTTTTGTTGTTGTAACGGAGTTTCTTGAAGCACATGTGGGTTTGTTGCTGTCCAATAACGCATATTTTGCTTGTTGACAAAGACATTAAGCCAAAAATGAGCTTCATCGCTGAAGATGATTTTTCGATGAATCTCAGGATTTTCTTCAAACCTTTGCGGAGCCCAGTAGGAGTAGTTTCGGCGCTTCAAATGATTGAGAGGCTTGAGTTCTTGAGTTAACTTGATGTTGTAAGGATGTAAACCAAGATATTTACGCAAAATTCACCACAACGTGGTTTGAGAAATTCGCAATTCCTGTGAACGGCGTGGTATCTACTGATTTTGAACTGAGGCACTTACGGCTGCTATATTTTCGGTACTTCGACCAGTGCGTTGTCTCATTGGCGCAGGAACATCCAATAATGAATATTTTGACTCTAATTTATCCACTATAGTATGACCAAAAATTGGAGTAAGCGCTTGAAGTTGCGACTGCCGACTCCGAATTACGGTAGGAATTTTTAATAATTTCCAAACGTCGCTTGTTCCCGGACTTCGCCATGATAAAAATGTTAACTTCGACTGACATTTCGACATTAGTAGATCATGAAAAACGTTCAAGGGCGCGTTTATATTAAAAGACAAAACTGTTATGTCTTTATTGGAAAACCGTTCACATGTAAATGAAACATATTAAATATGCCGTGGCTATAATTTCATTGCCGCATTAGAAATTCGCCCTGTATATACACTTTTCTATAATATCCTTCCCAACTTTTCGCAGAAAATTTTATAGCTCACGAACCAAATGAATAATAAAGCGTTCTTTTAAAAAGTGGCCCTAGAAACAACAACAAAAGGAAGACAGGAAAGCCCAAGGACTTTTAAAAAGTTGATTCCTCCAACCTTATTATAATGGTGGATTATAGCAATATCCCTAAATATAATTCCCTTGACAGCAGATAAATCGAATTTAAAATTAAAGCTAAGACTCTACAATACCCCACCGACTACGAATTTCTCCTTCCCTACTTCGCGATGGGAAAGGCAAGATTCGAAAAAAGGTTTCGACGTAAGATATCTAAGCCTACTCGAAATTCATTCATCCCTTCCTGTTCACTCCTGATGAAGGCCTGTAACAGATATGTCTCCGATAATTCGATCGGAACATAGATAATATGAATAAATCGTTTTTTTTTACACCTACCACAGGGGTAATATGAACAACTTTTAAAAACCCTATTACTTAACGTTATTCCATTTCTATTTCGTAAAAAAAATAGAAGCTTTAAAAATGTAATTTCAATGGTTAATTTCGTAAATTTTAAATCCAAAAAAAAATTATATTGGAAATTACGGAAAGTGTGAGGAATATTTGAAAACTCACAACCATGTAGTTTATCATTTTGGACTTCACTTTTCGATAGCTACGGTGTCATCTTCAACGGGACGTGAAAAAAAGGCGTCACATCAAGCACATAAATGTCAATATGTATAAGCGGAAACCAAAAAGATGGTTTTTTTTGGTGCCTGCTTAAATTCAAAGGTAAATTCCGGAGATACGATACAATTTCAACCACCTTGATCCATAAATAAACGACGAAAAAAAAACATGTTTATCAGCTGTTAACATTCTTTATGCAATATGAAACTCTTTTACATTCTATTGAAGATAATAAAGTAGTTATCGAAACGCAAAAATTAGATATTATCCTGTAATAGATGATTTTTAATGTCGTATATTCTACCATATCTTTTAAAATTTAAGCAAACATTGTATGATTTTTGCTTTATTATAGTTTATTGTTAGACAATGTTTGTTTGTTTTTTTAACGAAGATCATCGCGAAGTACATAATTCAAACAGTTCTTATTGAAGTTTAATAATCTTAAAATTAGGGCATGAATTACGCCAAAGTATCTTTTACAATCCCTTGACTCTGATTAATTAAGAAAGTTTTCTGTTTTTTTTTCCCTACTTAATTCTAATTTGAAAAATTCAAGACTCTTTTTTAATAAGGCTTTATATTTTCATTGTTAGATCGCGTAGAAGTTTTTGCAGTATGTTTCTTTAAGAGTCATTCAGCATAAATAATATTATTGAGGAAGTGAACCGTTTTCCTATTCCAAACTTTAATTACGATGGAACTATATCAAAATTAAGCTTCCTATTATAGTATCTGGCAATTAAATTAACCCATCCTACAATTTTAGAGTTTCAATAAAATAAAATCCGAAGACTTTAAATTAAAAACTTGTACTTCTATACATATATTGGGTTGGCAACTAAGTACTTTCGGTTTTGTAGTATAAAATAAAACACTTTTTTTTTAAACAAAGAATAGTTTTTAATCAATTATATATTTTCCATTTTGCTCAAGGTGCGAGTGAAGGTCATCGTCATTTGTGAAAGTTTTACCATTCAAAGAATTCTGCAAACTTCGAAATAAATGGTAATCAGATGGTGCTAGATCAGGACTATATGGGGAATGTGGCATCACTGCCCAGCCAAGCTCCAATAGTCTCCCACGAGTTGCCAAAGATGTGTGAGGCCTTGCATTATCTTTGTGGAAAACTACACCTTTCCGATTTGACAATTCTGGCCGTTTTTCTTTGATTGCTTCATCCAGTTTTATTAATTGTTGACAGTAAACATCAGAATTGATCGTTTGGTTCCTTGGAAGCAGCTCAAAAAACACAACACCTTTGTAATCCCACCAAACTGACAGCATGATCTTTTTTGGATGCAATTCAGCTTTCGATGTGGTTTGAGCTGGTTTATCGTGTTTGCTCCATGATCGTTTTCGAACTATGTTACTGTACAGGACCCATTTCTCATCACTAGTGATGATTCTTTTTAAGAAAGGGTCGGTTTCATTTCGTCTAAGGTGCATATCGCAAAAGTTGATTCTTTGTGTTACATGAATTTCTTTCAATTCGTGAGGTACCCGAATATCAAGCTTCTTACCTAGCCCAAGACATTTTAAATGTTTTTCAATTGTTGTGTGCGATACATGTAGCCTCTCCGCAACCTCTCGAACAGTTATATGACGATCCTCTTCAATTATGACTTTGATTTGGTCATCATCAACTTCAGTAGGCCGACCAGAACGTTGCTCATCTTTGAGGGAAAAATCTCCAGAACGGAATTTTTTATAACAATTCTGACACGTGCGCTCTGTTAAGCAATTAGCACCATAAACTTCACATATATTTTTGTGAGCCGCAGCAGCTTTCTTTTCTTTACGGAAATAAAATAGTAAAATATGTCGAAAATGTTTGTTTCTGCACTCCATTTAAAATTAACCCACAACTAATAGCTTTAATAAAAATCACGCACTACTTGCTTCTGAAGTTACGTCAATGTGACTAATATCACGCGACAAACGGTAAAGTACAGCACTAACATACGTTATACAAAAAATAAAGCAACGCTCTCTATCAGTAAAAACCGAAAGTACTTATTTGCCAACCCAATATTACACATGCTACTATAGATTTGAACATAGATATATTTACAACTATAGGATACATTTGCTTCAATTCTTGGTCAATCCTCCTATAGTTTGCCTGCCGACGATACAGGTTTTTTACGTTGTCTTGTCTTTTAAAACGCTTGAACTGGGATTTGGAAACGAGTAAACAGTAGATTTAAGAACACTCTAAACATTCTCGATTGGAATGAGGTCCGATGAATTTCCAGGTCAGGGCAATACCAATATACGTTAAAAATACAATATTCTGGATGGATTTCGCCGTATGACATGGAGGCCGATCTTGCATAAACATTGAAGAATTTTCCTCTGCATTTAGTGAAGTAATAAAAGGCACCAGGTGAAAGACCTTTCACCATTTTCTAACAGTAAAATGTTGATGCATGGGACGCTTTTCCTTCATTGTTTCGGTTAAACACGATTTTTCCGCTAACAACAGCGTATAATCGAGTTCGTAAGGTTCGCTTTGATACCTTTATATTGAAGCACTGCAAAAGATGTAACAACTCTCTATTGAAAGCTTGCTTATTTTGCAAAACAATGTTAGTGAATTTTCTATCCTCCCTTTCAGTTGTTTTGCGTGACCGGTGTTGTTGTCGACCGCGCAAATATTCTTTGATAGGTGTTGCAATTCTCGCCACTGCTCTGCGTAAAACTCTTACTTTCCTAGCATTTTCGCATTAAAAATATAAACCAGTCTCTAATAAAGTTTCAATTGTAATTTCTTCACTGTTTTTAATGTTTTTCGTCTTAGCCATTGCACGTTCGTTAAAAAAATATGAAGTATAAAACTTGCGCACTACTAATCTAAGTATAAGACAAACAAATTTTACTTGTATGAACGCATTATACCATACCTTCACCTTCCTTGAATTTAGCGAATGCAGGTGAAGATTATGGGTACGATAGAGGATCAGTTTATATGTATATTATCGACTAACAATCTGTGTATTTAAGACATATGTACATTAATCTTTCTGGAAGAGTTAAATAATAGGTATTTAAAATATATTATTCATCATAGTTGAGACCAGGACTGATTTAAGTACCAGATACTCTAAAACAGTTATTATAAATTCTTTACACCTTTTTCTGTAACCGCTGAGATCAAAAACAGACACGTTTAAACTACTACCACTTCAAATTTTTAAACGCCAATCACAATACAACTAAATCAGATGATACACATTTTTTTATTTAAAAAAAATTTTAAATAACACTACTGAAAGATACAACCTGCTTATTGAAATTTAAACTACTTATTACAATAAAGTCAGGGCCATAGGTTTTACAATTGCGACAAATATATATCTTCTACAAATACATATACATGCACTTTATATTTAATAAAATTGTTCCTGTAGTCGTCTTATATCATAAAACACGCCCAGCGTTCTGCTCTAACAAATCTGTTATAATTGCATGGTGATTTAAGTTTTTTCGGCGCACACTGAATAACATGTAAGTTACAATGTACACCATATTTTTCAAGGAAAAAAATGAGACAAAAAGTAAATGAGTTTCGCAGTTTTCCTTAGGTGAACGCAACTGTACTATGTAGACCTACTAAATTGTAGTACACAAGTACGTCTTATTTGAAATTTAGACTGGAACAAATTACTTTCTGTAATGGAGCCTGTTTTATATAAATACATATTATTTGTTCTACAAAATTCAAATATATTTATGCGTTTAAATAAATTATACAAACGTTTCTTTAAGTAAAAATTACAAAAAAAAAGATTTTTGCGTGTACTGTTTTGGTACATTTACAGTAGTTATAAAAGCCTTATTAAAAATTTTGGATCACGTAAATATTTAGAGAAATTTGAATAAATTTTACTACCAAAAGGACTTACATTTTATAATCATTGATTATTCAACTCATTTGTCAATTTGGATTCAAGTAGGAAAACCAGAAAGAGATATTTTTTGTATCCTAATTGAAGATCTAAAGTATGGGTAAAGATATTTTGACTTAATCTATAACCGTATTTCAAGATTATCAAACTCTAACGAAGACTATATTTATACACTACCGGCCATAAGTGTTGGCCACATAGAAAATAATAGAAAGACAGTCTAAAACCTATCGCAAAATTAAAATTTTATTATAAAATTATACAAAATGTTTTACATCTTAAAATTATTATCATATTTCAAACAATTTTAACAAATATTCTTTTAAATTTGTTTAAATTTTTGATTCGTTGATGTAACCATCTCTAGCTTTCATTACTGACATTTAATCTCGGCATCCTTCTTAGCAATTTCGCCAGACTTTCCGGTTCTATTTTTGACCATGCATCCTGTAGTTGGCTCCATAGTATTTTTGTGAATGTTGCAACTGATTTTCGCACTTGTCTGCCTAGCTCATTCCATGTCTATAGTCGGCTCTGAGAAGGCCACTTTATAATACCGACTATTCCTTCCCATTCTAATCCCCCTAAATACCCCCTACAAACCATCTGCTTCTGGGTTTCCGGGCTGGAACCGCGTCACTAGTATATCTGCCGACGTTTCGTACCCATTTATATGGGACATCTTCAGGGCTGAACTACTTTCCAGCCCGGAAACCCAGAAGCAGATAGCATGGACCACGACCGCGGAAGTCTACGTACCAAATTACCCCCTACAAAATTTGAACGTGTGTTTGGGATCATTGTCTTGCTAGAATACAAAGTTTTCTCCAATTCTTTGTGTTCCAAAAGAAAGGTATTCTGTTCCAAAATTTTTCTATACCGTTCTTTTCTTAAAATACCATCTGTTTTAATAAAATCACCTATAGATGTTCCAGCAAAACAACCTCAAATCATTACTGATCCTCCTTCATGCTTGGTGGTTGATGCAATGCATGATTCGAGAACTTTTTCTCCCGCTGATCTTCAGATAAACGTTCTTCTTTTTGAATCGAAAATTTGGAATTTGGGTTCGTCGATGTACAGCACTTTTTTTCACTCTTCCAGCATCCAATCCTTGTGTTGTCTTGCCCACGCTAACCGTTTTATTTTACTCGCGCAATAACGGTTTTCGCACAGCAACTCTCCTAGATAATTTTTCTTTGTGCTAACTGTGTGTCTGCTGCCACTTTCGATGCAATTTTTCGTTTGTTTCTTTTACTTAAGAAAACTATTGCTCGATCCCCTGCTGGTGTTGACATTTTTGGTAGGCCTGGCCACTTTTTATTCAAGAAACTACCAGTTTCATCATATTTTTTTAATGTTTTAGTCCATAGTTCTGGTAACTTCGCGATTTGTCTATATCCTTCGCTAATTAATATTAGTTCTTTTCTACGCTGCATTAAGGGTTGATAATAAGAAAATGATGATAATTACTATATGAATATCGTATAAAAGGCATTAAACATATTTTTATAATTAACAAGATTTACTCTGTCCAGAAGTTTCTGCTTTTTTTAAATTGAGAATGTTTTGTTTTCGTATGAAATTAATATATATTTTCGAACATTATCGTACCGAAAGAGGAATACATTATCGAAACTGTAATTTCATATTCAAACAAAGTTGTAAGTAAAAATTATATGCCGCCTTGTTCAGTTTACATTACATTAAATTTTGAACTTGTTTCCACATCCGAGAGAAAGTTTCACTCAATGTACATCTTATGGTTCTGTGGTTTTTATTTTCTTTGCTTTCGTATAGGACATGTTTTATTTACGAACACTTTATACACGCTTATGTAAAAAAAAATTACCGAATTTAATATCGATATATAATTGGATACGTTATTGAGTACTCTTATTTATTTACTCCGTAGTGGATGGAGAATCTAAATTATAACTCTGTATACATTATCATTTCGAAGAATAAGGACATATTTAATTTCCAGACTACTAATGTTATTTATTGGATATATCTTTATGGTAACAAGCGCAATTATATTAATTTTTGAGATTTAATTTGAAAGTGACAGTGAATAAAGTGTCTAAATGAAAAATTCTAAAATCCATAAACTAACATTTCCTGGTCCAATCCAAAGTTTATTATATAAGTGGATAAGCACATCTGATATTCAACAAACTGTAGGTGATAATACTCTTTCAATAACCGCACTTTCTCACTGAGTTGGCCAATGTACATATGGTGGTATGAGCGACTAAGACTATCAAAAACTGCAATTTTGGAAATAAAATTAATGATATTGTTTTGAGCATTTTATGCGTGTCCACGTTGTCAGCGAGGTGGGTACTATTTATCTTTAATTGTGATCAATTTGGATTTACCTCAGTCTCCGAATCCTGACGATAATCTTAACGTAGCTTTCGTCCAAAGAAAGAAACTTTCCCAACGGCGGTAAAAGATAATGAGTTTGATTTTTTGAGATATAATGAAGATAATTTTCATCTTGCCAAAGGCCATTGTGTCGCTTAAAGATGTTTCTGAAAAATGTCCTGAAATGGCCCATAAAAAAATTCTCTTGTCACGATAACACTCTTTCTCAACTAGTCCAAGTTTTCGCGAAAAATTGGACCAACTGAGAATACGGGTTTCGACCCACCCTATTTGTTAAATCTAGCCCCAAGTGATTAAATTCAATCTGAGATCAAAGAATTTATTGAAGCAACAGAACAGAATTTTGAGGATCTTGAGCTCATTGCAAAAGTAGTATAATGATGGCAACCTTGGCCCAGGAAGGTTGAAGTTGAAAGGAAATATCCTTTGCTCATTCGCTCTCACTTTCCGCCAAATCACCCACCACCAATTACCATGCTATCATCATTCAAATCCATTTTTTAATTATATTTGTGTTACAACAAAAATCGCAACCATCAGAAACATTGATCTCCATAAAGATCTAGGAATAAATCCTGTGATTAAGGAGATTGTAAGACAAACGAGGGGCTTTGGGCCTAGGTACTAAATTTCTTGACAGCACAAACATTGAACGAACACAAGCTAACTCAAAATGACCAAGCCTTTTGAGCTAATTAGGTTAAAAGTGCAAGCGTAGAGACCATACATGTTTGTAAATAGGCATAAAATTAGTGCACAATCGAAAGCTAATACTAATGGGCGTACTGTTAAGTTTTTAATGTTTATTAACCAGTTCAAGTTGGATTAAAATTGTTTATTAGTTAATATGGAGACTAATTTCAACAGACTAAGGGTAACAGTGTAAATATTAATTGCTACGACTTCTAATACTATACTAAACAAATGTTTTTTTAGGATCTGACGAATTTTTTTCTTTCTCCTTAAAAAATTCTAAAAACTACCAAATAACTTTTGCAAATTTTAGTCCAAGCACTGATGCATTCATAGGACAACAAAATACATGCCAATTCTCAGTGTGGTTACATTTCAATAATGTGATAAGAGGATGATGTATCCTGAGTATTAGGTTGTGGACCTCTAGAGTTAGGGCGTCGATCTGTGGTCTGTTGAATATATTTGAAAAAATATTGTTTATTAAGGTGTTGATGACACGACTTAATTCCTGGGGTAGAAAATATTGGTCAGATAGGGCGAAACCTCTTTGAACTAAGGTCTTGATGACGCTCTGTTTTTGAGCGGAATAATGATGGAAAAGGGCGTGTACAAATCGGTCAGTGCGCGCGGATTTGCGGTAAACTGAATGTCCTAGTGAACCATGAAGACGACGATTGACCAAGTCGTCTAGGAAAGAAAGGGAACCTTCTGATTCAACCTCCATAGCGAAACTTATGGAATTGTACTGGGAATTTAGGAAAGCAAATTTTGCAAGAAAGTACATTTACTTTACATTTGGGCGATAAATCTTTAGATCATCAGCGAATAGCAAATTATCTAATATAATTTGGTTAGTGAGATTATTAATGAAGATAATAAATACGAGAGGTCCCAAGTTAGGCCCCTGAACCAAAAATTGCAACTGTTACATTACGCTTCCGAATATCACAATGTATACGTTGATGTGGAGCGACAAAATCATTTATTATTATATTACAACACAGTAAACATTTGTGCAAAATTTGGTTTAAAATTATATGCTTGTACTAGGTGATTTTATTTTTGTCATGTAGTATACAAAACGATCTATCGTAACTTGTACAGTGAACCAAATTTTGCTTCGAAATTTGTATTTTTTCATTATCATTACAAACTGTTATTAATATAAATGTGACCATACTACGATGGGTGGCTCTGTACAGTAGATACCACAAAAAGGTTTACGATGTACAGGAAAATACATCTACCGAATTCATGTAGGACAGTCTTTACACCATGTAAACAAAACATTGGCGTTCAAGCATGTCTATGATTCTTAACATAATAATGATTTATATTCGAGTAAATATAGTAATGTGCTTAGTTTACGAATAATTCTTTGGTTTGATTTTATTTATTCCTTATATGCATATAATCACATCAGTAGATCGAATGAATGATAAAATACAGTAAATGAAATTACATTGAAAAATTAGATGTATTTATAGGTTACGTTATTCATAAAATCATATTATCAGAATAGTTATCTTATAAGTTAATACGAAATTGTATTTAATTATTAGTGAATATAATTGTTATAGAATATCGATTATATATTCTATAACAAAAGAAAAAGTTTTACGCCAATCATCGCATTGCCTTAGGCTTAAATTACTAAAATAATTTTAACTACAACTAATATAAATTTAATAAGTTCATCGTTGCCTTTATTAAATATTCTAAACTGATATTAACTTAAAAAAATCAAAAGGTATGTATGTCGCCGAAACTAAAATATTAAATCTCGGAAATATAATAAATTTAGTACGCAAAATGCAGTGTGAAAGTTCGTTCTCACATTCCACAATTCTTCGCTATTTTACGGAGTGAAGTTAATATATAAATTTTTTTTTTGCTGTTTTTGCCCAAACAGCAGGAGAGAGAATGCAGTTGTTTGAAGCTTTTGTTATTAGGTCGAAAATGTAAACATACTCGTGTGATATTTGAATTGCACACTATGCACGCCATTGTTCGTTTTTTTTTATGAAACATACAAGAGCTCTCTTTCTAGTTTGATATCGCTACTGCCCGATCTAAAAATGTAGAGCAACAATTGCGATTTAGATCGTGATGATTGCACATAAAATACGTAAAATATCTGCAATTCCAAACTAGCCGAATGCAGTGCATAGTTTCACAAAGGGTTTCATTTACATCAAATTCCTTTATTTTAATTTATACTAGGCTCAAATTGAAATAGGCGAATCTTGCACACTTTTGACTTCTACGTGGGTTGACTTTTAAATTTTGCATATGAAACTGAAATAAAACAGTAGATAGCTCTTAAAGACTTCACTGTTTTTCGAAGTATTCTCCACGAAGATTAATACACTTTTGCATGCGCTCGAACCGACTCTGGAAACAGTTGTTCCACTTGTTTGTTGGTACAGTCAAAATCACGTTGTCGAAGGCATCGACAGGAAAGGTAAAGAAATCGTTGTGACTTAGGTCCGCATTGTACGGCGGATGGTCCAACAATTCGACGTTTTGTTGCGTTAAAAATTCAGTTGTCTTGCGTTCTGTGTGCGAGTTGCATTGTCTTAGTGGAGAATGATTCGTCGTTCGAGGTTGGTTTTTCAAAGCTGAGTGATGACTTGCGACAAACAAATGGTTATATACTAATCGGCAGTAACAGTTCTTTGAGCTTGTAGAGGAATGACCTGCTTTCGAGACAAATGTCACCACCATTTTTTGGAGACGCTTCGACTTTTGTCGGTTTTTTTGACACCAATCCACCCTAGCTGCTTTTTGTTCTTCGGTCAACAGGTGCGGTATTCAACGGGAAACTAATTTTTTTTATACGCAATTCTTTATGCAAAATTTTTTGAATTGAGGTCTGAAATCCTCAATAATGCTTCAATCTGGCGATATGTCACATGTCGATCTTCGTTGATGATTTTGCGTACAGCATCCACGTTTTCTTTAGTGATTGCTGTGTTTGGCGAACCTGCTTTTGGATCGTCGCTAAGACTAATCGGTCGACGTTTGAATTTTCCATACCAACGAGAAATTGTTCACTGTTTTGGTGCTTCATTGCCGAAAACAGAAACCAACTCGGCCAAGCCTTCTTGTTGAGATAATTGTTTTCAAAAATTACAAAAAAATTATTCCGCGAAAATGTTCTCGGTTTAATTCCATTTTTCAACCAACTTGTTGACTTTGACAGTTCATTGCGGCTACAACACTACACGTATCGCAGTGAAACTTTGGATTTAGGTTAACTAAAGATGGAGGTTAATTTTTAGTAATGACATTTGATTAGTGGCACCCTCTACGTCTAACTATGCAAAACTTAAAAGACATCTCACGCATACAGTACGTAAGAAAAAATCATCTTTCTTTAAAATAATTTTCGTTTTCCCGACGTCCATACTAATTGTAGACATATATATTCCCCGTCGTTAGAATGAAGGCTGCCAATGTAAGTCTTGAAAAATTGGAGGGGCGAAATAAATCCGAACCCTCCTCCCTAACTGAAATCGGATATCCCGGAAGCGTTTCACGTTAGATGTCGTTTCCCACTATAATTTTCAATTTCCAATATTATTAATACCGTACCTACCATATTATAAATAATAGCTATCAATAAAGAGACCGAAAATGAATTTATGATTTCGCCTCAATGGATATTAAGGAAAAGAATAATGTTAGCGTAGATTAAGGCAAATAAAAAATGACTGCATATACATAACCTTCGAAGATGGAGTTTAAATTTATTAAAGATTAGCTTTATCTTCAAATAAAACGGATCTTCCCCATTACTACGGAGAAAGACACATTTCAGCATTAAAATGTGTTTTATTTGAAAATGAAACTAATACAATTAATGAGTATGGTTTAGAATTTCAGAAACACATATTTTAATTAGATTTTCATTGGTGTTGAATTCTTTTTTAGCAAATATTGTGTTATTTAATTTTGTCCACTACAAACTACCAGGTCGGCTGAAAAGTCCCCTGTCTGACACATAGATGGCGTTACTGTTATTAAATCCATATGTTTTTTAGATAGTACTAACCTTCAAACGAAACGTGTCAAAATTTAACAGCAATCCGACCATTAGTTACTGAGATATTGCGTTAAGAGAGAAGCTACTTTTGTTATTTAAAAAAATGGAAAAAAAAGAATTTCGTGTGCTGATAAAGTACTGCTTTTTGAAGGGAAAAAATACCGTTGCAGCAAAAGCATGGCTTGATGAGGGGTTTCCGGACTCTGCGCCAGGAAAATCAACCATAATTGATTGGTATGCTAAGTTTAAACGTGGTGAAATGAGCACCGAAGGCGGCGAACGCAGTGGACGACCAAAAGAGGTTGTCACCGACGAAAACATCAAAAAAGTTCGCGAAATCATTTTAAATGGCCGTAAAGTAAAGTTGATCGAGATAGCTGACATCCTAAAGATATCAAAGTAACGTGTTGGACACATCGTGCATGAATATTTGGGCATGCGGAAGCTCTGTGCAAAATGGGTGCCGCGCAAGCTCACATTCGATCAAAACAACAACGAGTTGATGATTCTGAGCTGTGTTTGAAGCTGTTAAATCGTAATAAAACCGAGTTTTTGCGTCGATATGTGACAATGGATGAAACATGGATTCATCACTACACTCCAGAGTCCAATCGACAGTCAGCCGAGTGGACTGCGCGCGATGAACCGGCTCCAAAGCGTGGAAAGACGCAACAGTCAGCTGGAAAAGTTATGGCGTCAGTTTTTTGGGATGCGCATGGAATAATTTTCATAGATTATCTTAAAAAGGGCCAGTCCATCAACAGCGACTATTATACAGCGTTATTGGACCGTTTGAAGAACGAAATCGCAAAAAAACGGCCCCATATGAAGAAGAAGAAAGTGCTGTTTCACAAAGACAATGCACCGTGTCACAAATCAATGAAACCAATGGCCAAATTAAGTGAATTGGGTTTCGAATTACTTCCCCATCCACCGTACTCTCCAGATGTGGCCCCCAGCGAGTATTTCCTGTTTGCAGACCTCAAGAGAATGCTCGCCGGGAAGAAATTTAGCAGGGATGAGGAGGTGATCGCCGAAACTGAGGCCTATTTCGAGGCGTACTACAAAAATGGTATCGAAAAGTTGGAAGAACGCTATAATCGGTGTATCGCCCTCGAAGGCAACTATGTTGAATAATAAAATCGGATTTTGCCAAAAAACTGTGTTTTACTATGGTAGACCGGGGACTTTTCAGTTCGACTGTTACACCCATATATTCATTATAATAATAACAATTTATCGAGAAGAAACAAAATTCATCATAACATAGATATGTTACATAATATAATACATCTTAATGTGACTGTTAACTGTGACTTATGTGTACATATATTCAGATTACTACAAAGTTGTAAATCAGTTAAGAAATCACGAACTCTTTACTTAAATATTGAAAAACTTTTTAATTTCTTTAAATAATTCCGCCAAGTGATTAAAAAGATTAATCTTTTAAATTCTTGAATTTGCCCATCATTTAGATGGTTTTGTTGAGTAGTTGTTGAGCTGCTCTAAGGCGGCAAATTCTCGTTTGATACAGTTGCAAGTTCAGTATTTATAGTTTCCGTTTTACAAGGTAGAGTTGCATTTGGGAGCAAGATGACTTACGCCTAAGCACAGAATATATTTGCACTACAAAATTTTGATTTTTTATTAAGTTAAATCAAATGTTAAGTAATTTATATTTGACGTAATTTAAACTTGATAAATTTTGGTTTTAATAAATATTAAAAATACCTTATCGAAGGATACGAAATCTGATTAGTTTTAAATACTGATATAATGCAGAGAAGAATTTTAAGACAATTGAATGTAGAACAAATCCTCTGACATTCTTGAATTCTTGTCAAATTAATCACAAATTACACATAACGATAAGAAGAAATTGTAACAAATTATAGATATTTCGGTTTTTCCCCTCTTTTTCGAAGTCATTTATTTTACCTTAACCGTGATGATGGCTACCTCCTACACAACGCCTGGCAATCCTGCATCTCCAAACAACCCAACCGCAACTGTAACGCTCCATTGACCCATGACCCATTATTACCCATATATAAACCCGTTCACCATCGACTTACACCAGTTTCAGTGCAACAAACAGTAGCAGTAGTTGGTGTTGAAGTCTTGATGAAGCCTTGATGTCCCATACGAGTGGGTACGAAACATCGGCAGTTACACCAGCAACGCGGTTCCAGCCCGGAAGCCCAGAAGAAGATAGATAGACCATGACCGTGGAAGTCTACGTACCAGATTATTTATTTAGATTTTCCTTTTTCTCCTTTAACCTACAATATATCGAATTTATATATATTTAAATTTGATTATTTTTTTTATTTTAATTTTTAAAAATAAAATAAACAAATGTCAATATATTGTAGGTTAGAGGGGGAAAAAAAGAAAAGAAACTGACTAAATAACTGGGAAAAAAGACAGAAATGTCTTTTATTGTACCCTATTGGTGGAAAAACCTGAACACAAGGATAAAATTTAACTAATTGAAATACACATCTGTAGAGTAAGACCGGATAGAACTAAATTTCTTGTTACACCACGACAACGCCAGACCACATTGCAGCAACGAAACGATGAAAACAGTGACGAACCTGAAATTCATGCTTATTTCGCATTTGTGTATAGCCCTGATTTGGCACCCTCAGATTTTTGGTTATTCCTAAAGTTGAAGGAAGTATTAAAAGGTCAACATTTTTCTTCACACAGTGAAGGTCGGACTGCTATTCATAAAATGGATGAACAATAAACAAGAAAGATTTTCATGGACGGTATAAAGAAATGGATTGGGCGTTTGAAGAAATGTGCTTTAATATAATAACGAACTTATTTCTTTTGAAGGCTCCGTCAGCAAACTGTTTAGGAAGCCCAAAAACTCTCTCTTCAAAAAATACGTATTGCTAAACATGCTAACCTCCGTAATAATCTGAAGATAATCTGTAATTGAAGAAATTTTTTTAGAATTTTTGATTCGTTATATGCATGGATGAATGCAATGCTTAATACATAATTAAGGTATTTAAATTCTTAGTTTTACCATTTTCTTCCTTCATTTGAAGTAATTCATCATAACTAACTTCAAAATATATCAAAATAATACAAATATATTTTGACCAGAAAATATACAACAGAATTGGTTATCCCAGTTTGTAAAAGAAAATATATTTTTTGATTATATATAACAAGTCCACCAGGTTTACATTGATAAGAACGCCAAACACATCTCCTTCCGAAAGGATCTTTTAATAAAACAAAGATAGACTATTTCTTCGCAGATCTCACACGAGCAAAGGGACAAAAGTTTCGGCGTTTATTTCAAATCGATTACTAATTCTGTAAATGTAACCTGGTATACGGGGATAAAAAAGGACTCCCGGGCTCAGAATCAATTCAAACGCGATCTTTCGCTTCAGGTCTCTGGACCTGAAAAGTAGGAGACCTATTCTTATTGTTTTTTATAGTATAATAAAATTTTTCCAGTTTATGTTTCGTTTAAAAATAATAAATCTTCTGGAATAATAATTTTTTTTCAAGTATTTTGCCTGAAGAAATATCTTTGTTATCAACCCTAATCTGCTGTATATATACATAATAGCTCTCATCTCAACAGTACATGTATTAAGATAGGAGTATATTGAGTAATACGAGGATGATTCAAATTTGATGTTAATTTTATGTTTGTCTGGTCGATGCATTCTAATTAACAACAAATACACTTTCCTCACCGCTCAGGTAGCTTCTATATACCCATCGAAAAAAATTCTATCGGTTGACGACCAAGTCAATTTTTCACCGCATCCTTCACTTCTTCATTAGAAGCAAATCGCTATCCTCCCGAGAACTTTTTGAGTGGTCCAAAAAGATGATAGTCACTCGGGGCCAAGTCCGGAGTATATGGGCAGTGAGGCAGTGTTTTCAAACTTAATTTAGCCAGTGCATTGTTCGTTAGACGGCTGATTCTGGGTGAGCGTTATTATGGCTAAGAAACTGCCTCTTTTTTTCGTATGGCCAGCTTAACCTTTCCAAGAAGCTCACTGCAATAAGCTGAATTAATCGTTTTTCTTTCTTCGAAAAAATCAACGTAAATTTGTCCATAGTTCCTAGCTATTGGTTGAATTTTGAATTTTTTAGGCGTAGGTGAACCCAAATGGCGCCATTTCATGCTAACGTTCATGCTCTCTTGGATATAATGGTGTACCCATGCCTTATCTGTTATGATACGTGACAAAAAAATCATCGCTTTCATACTCGTAGCGAAGCCGGAATTCTCTGCAAACCTGAAGTGGTTTTTGCTGTTGTTCTGCGGAAGGCTGTTTTGGCATCCAGTTGGTGGTAACTTTATTCAATTTAGGCATGTCATGGACAATAGTGTGAACATTATCAACACCAGTGTTTGCGGCTGGTCAACTTTTTAAATGTTCCCAAAATTCACAGAAGATGCTGGACGGGCAGCATGCGATAAGTTCGACACGCGTTCACGACCATCCTGGAAGTATTTACACCACTCACAGGTTGTTTAAGTCATAAACACGCTTCTCCAAACTGTTTTTGAAGTCTGATGAATAATGAGTTGCTTTTACAGCTTCATTTAAAATAAATTAATAATTTTACGTTTTGATGTAAATCCTACTTTGTAATGCTTGAAACCTTATTTCCCAAGCTGTACATACTGTCTTTCTTAGAAAATTGCTATAATGAAATTTTTTTTCTTCCTGCTTTTTGGAAGTAGAAATTGTAGCATTTCAAAAGCAAATTCTTCCATCGCAGACAACATATTGTTTCTCTTTTCAAACTCGTATAATAAATGTTTCAAACGAATTTTATTAACAAGAATTTTTCTAGTTTGCAAACCCAACACGCTTATTTTTCGAATATTTTAAGTATTGGGAGCGGTCGTATTACTAATATTTAATACCAAATGACATCAATTAAATACACTGTATTTCCTATACTATTTACGTTCCCACAAATAAAATGAAAATATTTGCAAGCAGATGTTGTATACGCGTTCAGTAATGGGAAATATAAAATATAATATAACTGCTATGCCCAGGATTCCTATGTTAGGTTAATAAAAATCATTCTAGCGAGCTCTTCAAATAGAATTTTTTATATGTACCATTTAAACGGCCTCTACTGTATACATATACATATATTTTTCGTCCTACGCCTCTCTCTTCAGTCATGGTAGAGAAATATCTCGAACAATTTAGATTTCAATGTCATAAAAACCCTTAATCACTGTGCTAAAGTTAACCATTATGCCAGTTTAACAACACAATAAAAGCCAAATGACCAGGAGAATGAATAAATAAACTGACTTCCAGTTATTTTCACGAAGGGTTTTTCTGAAAAATCAATAACCCTACGTCTAGGGACATTGACAGATATATTTTATATTAATATTTCACTTTTCTTACCAATAAACGCATACGAAAATATTAACAAAAGTCATATAATTGTAAACGATATTAATATTATAATATCGTATTTATAAAAAGACGATTTTATCGATTATTTACTAATTTTGAAGCACTAATTATAATATCTTTTAAGACATTTTATAGAATAGCATAAAGTTTTTTTTCAAAGTATGAAATTACTTTTAATATTGTAGAATCGTAAAAAATTACGTTTTAATTATATATATATATATACGAGGGAGCGTTTTTATATTCGCAGAATGAGCGGGTTGTAGAGGGGTGAGTAGGCGCATTGGGGGCGTGGCCTGTGCAGCGACTCATGATTAGTATAAATACGAAGTTTCATTGTTATTAGACAGTTAGTCTTTGAACTATCGTCAACCAAGTAACATAATCAGGAGTGAAAAGTGAAATATGGAAAAAATCGAATATCGTGCCGTTATAAAGTTCCTTACCAGGCAAGGAAAATCAGTCGCGACCATAATGAATGAGATGTCATTGGTTTACGGCGACTCTTGTCCAGGAAAAACCATGGTGTACAAGTGGCATAGTTTATTTAAACAAGGAAGGGAATCCCTTGAAGACGACCCGAGGCCGGGCAGGAGCATTAAGGTGACCACGCCAGCACTTATCCAAAAAGTTGAACAAATTGTACTCGAAGATGCTCGACTAAAGAAGAAACAACTCGCAGAAATGGTTGGAGTATCCGATACAACAATTTTTAAAATCCTACACGATCATCTCGGCATGTCTAAGGTCAACGCAAGATGGGTGCCGAGAATGCTCACGCCGCCGCAAAAACAACAGCGCGTAGAGTGTTCGCGTGCATTTTTGGACCTCTGTAATGAAGACAAGGATGGTGTATTGAGTGGAATTGTTACTGGAGACGAAACTTGGGTTCATCATTATGAACCTGAGTCCAAACAAGACTCCATGCAGTGGCATAAAAAGGGCACAGTACCTCCCAAGAAATTTAAAGTGTCACAATCAGCTGGGAAACTCATGGCAACGGTATTTTGGGACTCGGAAGGAATATTGTTGATTGATTATAAAGATAAAGGTGTTTCTATAACCGGAGAATATTACGCTTCAATATTAGAGCGACTAAAAGAAGCCACTAAAGAGAAAAGACGGGGAAAATTGACAAAAGGTGTTCTGCTTTTGCACGACGTTAGCTGCCCTGCATAAGGTGGGCTTCGAAATTGCGAATCACCCACCCTACAGCCCAGACCTGGCCCCGAGTGATTATTACCTGTTTCTGAAAATGAAAAAGAGCTGCGGGTAAAAAATTTACTGCCGATGATGAAGTCAAGGAGGCAGTTTCGGCGTATTTTGCAGATAAAGAGAAATCATTTTTTTATGAGGGTATAAATAAATTAATTGAAAGATGTGAAAAATGTATCCGTCTTGCAGGTGAATATATTGAAAAAGAAAAATAATTTGGTTTTTTTATCTCCACCCCTTGTCCCCCATTCCGCGAATATAAAAACGCTCCCTCGTATATATATATATATATATATATATATATATATACACGTATAATTAGAATATATTATTTTATATACGCAGATGAGCCATCCAAAGAGTTGTTATCTGAACAAACTTTCGATAGTTCCTCTACTGCCATCTTCAGGTTGTATTTGTTTTTCGGGCGATACTACAGCAGCAATAATAACAACCAGAAGATCGCAACAGAGAGACTGTCTAAAACTTTTTCAGAATAAATCTTTGGCATTTTGGCCATGAAAACTTACTAACAATATATGTATGTTATTTCATTCAGACCAGTCTTCCGGTCTTAAGTCTTGTCTTCCAATTGTGGACTCCACAATTGGAAGACAAGCTTCCTTGAACTGTATCATGTCATTTCTCGCTGGATCTTTCTTTTTTTTCTCGTATTGCCTGTATATGTTTATTAGTTTCTTTATTCCCAGATAACTCTTGCACCCTTATCTCTATCTCTCGATTTAGATCATTCATATCTTGTTTGTTGTTGTCACCCACATTTCTCCTCCTGTTTTTCCTCCAAATTGGGCCAGAAAGAGATTCATGGGAAAGAAAATCCATTTATTCTACTCTTGCTGGTCTGACATTTAGCTTTTCTATATACTCCTTTTGACATTATTATTCTATTTAAGGTACCAGCATACCTGTCTCTTTCTTCAACCTTGCTTGTATTTCCTCTTCTTCATTTTCTTGCTCAGCGGTAACTACCCCTAAGTATATATAGCTTTTAATTTCGTCAAATTAGTATACTTTTTGATTGCTTTCAATCAATAATTAAATCTGCTCTTCTTTTCTTGCGATTTTCCGATTACTATATACTTCCATTTACTTTTACTTATAATAAGATTCACTGTTACAGTCATTATTACAAATTTTTGGTATATTCGTGTTAGCCCATGTTTTGTTCTAACCAGTGCTACCATACCATCTATATATGATGTTATTCTTCTAAAGGTGTTTATTGCACTCCTTATTATCCACTCTAGCAGTGTTTTAAACCTAGATTCATTTAAAGATTATTCTTGTTGAACTTAACTTTAGTTTTTGTTAATTCTAGGTTCACCTTTATTAGATTTATTAATTTATTTGTGATTTTAAACCCCTTCATTGCAATAGATATACAACTTCTTTAGTATTTATGAGTCATAAACTTGTCTAAAATCTATAGACACTGAGTACATTGAGTCTCCATACTTATATACAGCATTCTTTGTTTTTATTTTAATACACAATCGATTACAGATTTTCTTGTTATTAAATCACATTGATAGTATTCCATCATGATTTCATTATAATTTTTCAACTTCAGTTCCATAACTTTTGCCAATATTTTATGCACTGTATCTAGTAAGGTAGTCTTGACATTCAGCTCTTGTATTTCCGTTTCTGTTGAAACTACTAACACTGTTCTTTTTCAGTCTTCCAATATTGCTGCTTGAACCCGTATTAGCTGATATATTTTTTGGATTGACAGAAGTCCTCCATATATCTTCTTAAACATGTACATGATTTGTATCTCTTTTAATGTTGGAGATGGTACCTCTTCAGTATTATTGAATGTAGACATATCTCTTTTATTCCTATATGTTCTTTTCCCCCCTTATCCTTCTTCATTTATTTCCCAAGTTATGATTTATCTCAGTACTTTTCTTTTCTAAAGCCATAGATTCGCTCTTCTTTGTTTTTTCCCTTTTTTGATGCATTTCCTCATCTCCTGGGAAATCTTCTCTTCTACTGTCTTTCTTCAAAATATTCTTTCCGTCTTTCTATCAAAATATTTTTTCCATCTTTCTAAAGCATCACCTTCGTTATCAGTTTTCCTTTAATCCCGATATATTGCATCTAGTAGTGGGTTGTATTCGGGATCTATGTCTTTTTGTTTCTCCTTAACTCTACATACTTTCTTTGTCATTTTCCTTCGATTTTTCATATTCCTGTTTACCTTCTTTCGTCTGTATTTGTAACAATTTTCCTTTAGGCCTGTTTTCTTTTTCCCATTCCGTTTCAGCATGTCTCATCGAACCATTTCATCCTTTGATCTCAATTCTTTGGGGAATTGTTTTCATTGCATTTATTTCCTCTAATTTTGCATATTAACAAGTTTTACGTTTAAAAATTCTAACAATAATATCTGACATTAAAAAGAACCCTTTTATCAATAGAAATTACGTGGTAAAAATATTGAAAGACGCAAGGCTACGTACTCATACATACATACATACATACATATACACGTGCTTAAATGCAGGAGTTTCTATCACAAAGCAATACGTGTCAGTGATTACATATTGTCCCCTTCCTGTAGCTTAAATTAATTTACGCACTGTCACTTCGTATTGCCAGTTAATATAGTTCTGTAAACAATAGCTTTTCCTATGATGATTATTACAGACGCGGCAATGAAAAACAAACCATCGCGTTGCCATAGAATTAATCCTTTTGAAATCGGAAACAGTTTATGGACACAATATGGTTTTAGACAATGCAAGACAGGTGTAGTTTACGTTGCAATAGATACAGATATTCCATTTTATAATAAAATCTCCGAACGTACGTTGTAAAATCGCTAATTGCTTCGTTTAGAATTGTTCAAGAATTATTCGTTTTTGTTTCTCGACGTTTTTATTGGATTCAAAATATTCTTTTTAAATTAATCAATTTACACTCCAATCGTTTAATATTTTTTGATTTCACGCTTAAATAAAATCGACGGCTATGAGATGAAGAACTGCCAAGTTAATTTTAGAAAATAACATCGTTATTAAACACGAAAAGAAGATAAAAATTTTATGAATCAGTGATTTCTTTTGTGATTTTAATTGTAAGTGGAAGGATGTTATTATGCAATTGGCGACTGCAACATATTTAATAACTGCAAATGTTAAAAAGTCTCGTAACCAGACTTTTAAGATGATTACAATGTTTATCCGGTGGTCTAATATTAGCGCATAATATCTTTTGTTAACATCTTTCTGGGAGTGCCAAGGCATTATACGAGGGTAGCCGTTTATATTTCGGGAATAACAAACAAAAAAAAAATTTTATTATCGTAAATATTTATAGTTTTATTGCTTTTCAAAATATTCTCCTTTAAAATCAATGCACTTTTGCATTCGTTTAAACGAATCCGAAAAGCATGGCTGCCACTGTGAAGACGGTATCTCCAACAAAAAGAAATCACAGGGTGCTAGATCAAGGCTGTATGCCGGATAGCTCATCAATTCAATGTTTTGCCCGGTCAAATATTCAGTTGTTTGAACCGACCTGTGAGAGCTCGCATTGTATGGCGGAGAATGATCTATCGTTTTCGGTTTATTTTCCTTATTTCTTCAAAAGCTTTTGGCAAACAAATAATTGTGTACAATTCGGAATTGACCATTCTACAACTACTGCACTGAGTTTCAGTAGTTGAGCCCTGAAGATGTCCCATACAAATGGGTACGAAACGTCGGAAGCCCAGAAGCAGATAGCATAGACCACAACTGCGGAAGTCTACGTACCAGATTATAGTTGTGATATTTGGGATTCCGGGGAAATTTTCATAAACTATCTTGGTCATACCATTAACCGTATTATACCACTCTACTAGAAAAATTGAAAGCAGTTTCTGAGGAACGGCTTGAAATTAATTTCTATTTTATGACGACAACGCGCCTTCTCTCACCTGTCAAATTATTCGGGAAAAATTGATTCAGGTCATGCTTCGTCCACTCTATTCATTAGATCTAGCCCAAAGTGATTTCTAATTATCCCCCAAAAGCTTTCCTTGTCGAAAAGAAGTTTCGATCAGATGAAGAACTTATTTCAGTAGAGAGGATCTTAGAATAGGAATAGGTTGAAAAATAATAAAATAATGTTAACGTCCTAATTCATTTGTTTTATTTTGGGTCTCACTTCCGTCATATCATCCTCGAATTAATGAAGTAAATCAAAACTAGTTGCATTTTCGAAAAGAAATATCGGTTAGATGAAAAACTTATTTCAGCAAAAAGAATCTTAGATTGTTATTAAAATGGTACAGTGGCACTTCAACATTGTTGGTATAAGTGCGTTGAAACTGAAGAGGAATGAGTTGAAAAATAATAAAAGAATTTTAATGTCCTAATTCATTTGTTTCATTTTGAGTCTCACATGCATCACGTCATCCTCGAATTAATGAGGTAAATCAAAACCAATTGCATTTTGCTTGTATTGTAATGTGTTTTTTGCCATCGAGATTCATTTGAATATTTAAGGAAGACCATTTAAGATCATTTTTTTGGATTCCTAATGCATTCGAAAAAGAACGGAAACAGATAAGCCAATGAGGTTATATAAGTTTATGATTCGAAAGCTTGCCTGTTCAGCAAAAGCAGATTATGAATGTAGACTTGACAGATAGAAAAAAATTACAGTAGATTAACTTCACCATTCTTAGAAATTTAATTAAAAGTAAAATGTTTAAAATTGATAATAGCAATTGGCATTTAGACTTACGGTCCGTCCGTCCGTTAGCGGAATAATTTATTTTTATGATAATATCATTAAATATAAAATGACGTTAACCTTCTGCGTTTGCACGTTGTGCACCCTTAAAGTAACGTACGGAAGGAAAACGACCTTTTTTATGGGCGCCGATACAGTTTTAAAATGTTCGGAAAAGCGCTGCGAAAATCCACCGTTAAGGAAACTCGTCACGCAGTAAACTTTTAACTGCTATCGAATAAATAAAACCTAACCATGACACCTGAAACCTAAGATGTTAAGATGTTTATCGAATATTTGAAGTGGCCGGCTCATTCTGGGGCAAAACCAATTCCATTTAAAATATTTCCAATTACAACGTGGGTATCAAGTACATTGCAGATGATATTTCGTGAAAGTATATTCGTACGTGTATGTGTGTATATGTGCACACACACACACAAAGTTACGAGTAACTTCTATGGTCACATTCGCAATTCCGAGTCTCCACGACTATTAAAGCTTAATCAAATATGCATTTGTATAATAAAATATACTATGCATTAAAGGGTTATAATTGTTAACTTTTTTAACTCTATATTTTCTTATTGGGCAAAAAAATCAAATAGTTGCAGAAATAACTTGGTTCTTTTTCTACGTCGTAATTCAATAATTTTGGAAATATTTCTTGTTTTTTTTTCATGTGTTGGTCTAATTCGCTCGAAATACACACTATTCTAACTATTCCGATGATTACGATATTATCAGATTATAATATTTAACGCACCGTTTTCTTCTCATTATTTTAAATGTCTACCCCTGCTGAATATTTAAAGCCCTTATTTTCTTGAATTTTTCACAAAAACAATATTCCAAATTATCTTTCAACACTATATCTATAAAATCACTAATTTTGTTCTACCATTACGATACCAACACTGTATTTCACATTTCATCAAATGTAAACGCGCCTCAAAGTATCAAATATTTCAAATTTGGACTCATCCACGCTTGCACTTAAATTATTATCAGCTTTCGCAGCTTTTGCTGCTATTTCTATAATATTCGGCCTTCAAGTTTCATTTGCACTATAAAATCCCTCTTTTCCAAGACCTTTCTGCATTTATTTATTTCTTTTTTGGCTTCATTCGCTTCTGAACTTACTTATTTTCGTTATTTGCATTCTGAGGTATCTAA
Source organism: Dermolepida albohirtum (assembly GCA_031893035.1). Lineage (NCBI taxonomy): Eukaryota > Metazoa > Arthropoda > Insecta > Coleoptera > Scarabaeidae > Dermolepida > Dermolepida albohirtum. The sequence goes on along the minus strand of JAVIWB010000090.1, from coordinate 52,830 downwards.
ACCAAGTATGTATTTCAAATTTCATACACATAAGTATATATGTATACCAGATTTCGCAACTTCAGCAACCTTTCGCTATAGTTTTTTATCTTTACACCATGGGGCTTCTTTTCTAAGTTGTTTAAATTTATGCCCCTCTTTTTAACCTCCCATCGTTATCAGATTTCGCAACTTTAGCAACCTTTCTCTATAGTTTTTGATCTTTAATTTTTCATTTACACCACGGGATTCCCCTCTTTTCCAAGACTTCATTGCTTTTATTTATATACGTCCAAATTTCCCATAATGCCTTCTTTTTTCTACGCATTTCTGAAGTATCTAAAGCAAATGTTTCAAATTTGTACTTTGCATTTTACGTCATTGCCACATTTCGTAACGTTAACAATATTTCTCAACAATTTTAGATCTTCAATTTTTCAATTGTACTAAGAGATTCCTCCCTTTTCGAATACAATTTTTTCACCACTTTAATTATCAGTGGTAAATTTGAAATGAACGAATTTTGCCTTTTATGGTTTGTTCTTTGAAATTTCGTTAATTTTTTTTATTAGGTTCTTATCAAATTTCGCAGTTGATGTTTCTGTATAATTTCGATCTTTGCATTCGCACCATGGGATCCCTCCCCCCACTTTTTTTTTCTAAGATTTTCCTGCTTTTGTGTACTCATTTTTTAGCCTCCCATTTTCTTCTAATCTATTCTTTCACATTTCTCAGATTATTTAATTTAATTTTAATGCCTTTTTTCATACGCTTCTGAAGTATCTAAATGTCTAAATCCACATTCGCTTTTAAGTTGTTATTAGAGTTTTAGTTTACGCCATGAGATTCTTCTCTTTTCCAAGACTTAATTGTCTTTATTTATACACCTCTTTTCGACTATCATTTCCTTCAAATCTTTCGTATTTACCAAATCATTCTTTAATTTATTATTTATTTTTTCTTTTTCTCTACATTGTTTTCAACTATCTAATCATTGGTCCTATATTTTTCCTTTAATTTTTTCTAGTTTCCCAGCTTATTAATATGCCCATAATGTTTTACTTTTTCCGTTCCAACGCGAATCAATTATTTTAACATCTAGTTTCTTGTGGAAAATCTCATATATTGCTGGGCAACCAATGGTAGAGGAGTCTGCTGTTATTTTTACAACACGAATCATATTTTCTGGGGAAGCTCCCGCAGCAAACCTTTCCCTGTAGGTTCTTCATCTTGTAACTTACTACAACACATGCGAAATTTGCGAAACCACCCTGATCTCGTTGACATTATCTCCAATTAAAGAGTATCTCTTGATGCACTTATTCTCATCGAAGCAAACTTTAAAATGACAAAAAATTACTCGTGACATTGAAGGGTACTTGGCTGTTATTGAATTGAAATTGGTAACTAGCAACGGGTGCTCAATCTTTAATACATGTCCATTAAGCAATTTTTTCATCTCTGGTAAATTCAGAGCATTCTTCATATAAAATAGTGATAGTTTAGTAGTAAATTACTGAGTTATCACGCCGAGATCTCGGGATCGAGTCCGACAGTCTGCTCTCCGGGAATGTTTAAACAAATGCTGACAGCCAACAATATTAAGTCGTAACACGAGCGCGGGCGTAATAATAACACATGGTAAGCTATTAGGACATATAAAGCTATGGATTATTATTATTTTAATTATTATAGCATAGATTTCATTTCACTCTTGAACTCGGACTGTATACGGCTGATATTGTAGTTTTATTATCCATCACAAATGTATGCCCATTTACAGCTGGTTGTGTTGATCAAATGATGAATATTAGTCGGGTTATGTTCCCAATGGAGACATGCTAATAGATGAAAATGAAAATTCACACTTTGTCATTATTTAAATTCATAGCTGGCTTCGTATGATAATACAAACTGCATTCCTTTAAAAAACTATCTCGTTCTGTCTTGGAATCTTGCTTCAAATGTCTCACCTCACATATATTTTGTAATAATTTTCCAATTTATCTTCTGAACGGCAGAATTTAATTATTACGTGATTGCTAACGTGTAATTATTGTAATGCGCATTATTACGCAAAATTTAAATTAACCTGTAATACACAACCAGAGGAAACTGTTATCGTCGTTTTCTCTAACTGAACGAAACACATTAACAATAATACAGTTTCACTTGTATTTATGTTCTGCATGCATATTATTCATTCAATATTCCCGACAGCAAATGCGCATTATAACATCTAAATGTAATGGTAAATCTTTCCAAGGTCGTTTAACGCGATACACTACCCACGTATCTATACTGTAGCGCATTTTAATTTCCTTGTATCATGTACAATCGGTTAACTGAAGGCTTCTCTTGCGCGAACCCAAATTAATTATTAATTCAAGCTCTTCAAGAATATAATACATCTCACAGAGTGGAAATATGCACATGTACACATAAGTTTTAACAAAAGGGAAAACGATTAAACTAATTTAAGTGAAAACTTAAAATTTTTATTGCATTATTGTTTATAGATGTTTATAAAGTATAATAATAAAAATTAAAGTAATTCAAACGTTAAATACACAAAGATATCTTAAACATTCCGCTCATCGAAGAAACCACATTTTGCGCGAAGAACAGCCCGTGCAATTCGAGGCATCCCTTTCACGAATTTTTCAAGGACTATTAGGTTTGCTATTCCATGCTTCTTGCAATATGCTCCACAAGCGATTTGTTGAGGCAGGACACAGTTTTCGGACCCTCCTGTCCAATTCATCCCATAATAATTCTATGGGGTTTAGGTCTGGGCTTTGCGGTGTCCATGTCATTATTTGTAAGGTATTATTGTTTTGCTCGTTATTCAACAAATCCTTAGATGTTATTGCTGAGTGTTTTGGGATGTTGTCCTGCATAAACAAAATTTTCGCCGATTAGACATAGCCCCAATGGCATTGTATTTTCTTGCAATATCTCTAAATAACCTTTCTCAAAATACCCTCGATTGGCTTCAAGTCCCCTATACTGGCGTAACAAAAATAACCCCAAACAAGCACATAACTTCTTCCTTGTTTAACGGCTGGCACTATACAATCCTGCAGCATTCTTTGACCACTCGCTCTTACAAAAACACGCCTTGATTGTCCAAATACTTCAAACTTTGATTAATTATCCATAAGACCCTTTTCCAGTCATCCAATGTCTTCTGTTTACCTGTTTCCCCATCGAAGTAACGGTGTTCTACAACAATGTAGCCGTGAAGATTTGCAACTTTTAATCTTCTTTTCACCGTAGTAACAGAAATTTTTCTTGCACGGTCACGATTCATTTCTGTAGCGATTTCGGGTGCTATTAGTCTCCTAGTTCGTTTACTCAGCAATTTTATACGTTCACCGTCGGCGTGAGATATTATCCGCTGACGACCTGAACGTGCCGGATCTCTTAAACTACCCGTGCGTTGATATCGCCGAATGATTTCACTAACAGTTGATTTATTAACATGTGTCTTTTGGGAAATTTGACACACTGAATAATCTTCTTGATGAAAAGCAATAATTGCAGAACGTTTTTCTAAACTCGTTGGTTTTCCTCTCGGCATTTTAAGAAGTTCAAATAAAAAATATGGTCTTATCAGTGATGCGCGCGTTAGCAAGCTTACTTAAAAACTAATGCATATTTCGGTACACAAAACTCTTTGAGGCGAGGGCAGGCAAGTTTTTTGCTTGCAATATTATCTCAAAAATAATCGTATTTATGGCGGTACGGATTATTCCAGAAATTACCGCAGTGAGTCATAAAGTATAATAGTTATTTGTAAGTGCTCTAATGGATATATTTGCCTGGAACTGGTTCTACATCTTGTAAAGAACCTATATTAAATATATTATTTATATTTAAGCGAAATCGTATTATTTTTTAGGTGAGTTTACTAAATTTCACTAGCTGTCCGAACTAATATAAACGGTAGTATAAATATTAATAAAATGAATTCTCTGCATCCAAACCAACTCATCTAGCATGAGTTGGATTTGGAGATCGGAACCATATTAAAATGGTTATGGGTTATACATAGGTCAACAAAAAAAAAATTAAAAACTTTTTCGAGGTTAATATCTGGTTCTAATAGTTTTTTTTGTGCCGAATCCATATCTAACCTCAGTTGTTTTTGTATCACTCAGTTTCGTCACAATGTGACTTTGTTATCAATAAATTAAATAAATTATTTGTAGAATACACGATAAGAATAAAAGATAAATTAACATTACGATATTTGTATAAACAAAGCTTTATTTAACTATAGACATGAAAATACTTCTTTTATTACATAGACTTATGTGTCTATCGGCCTGTATTTATTTTACATTTTTTCCCTAAAGCTTTTGATGTAGCCTTTCCTCAGCATATTACTTCCTGAACGTCTCGGTGAAGTAATCAATTGAGTAATGCTTCCATCATGTTGATATTGCAGCAGTTTTGACACCGTTTGTCTATTGCTTTGATATCTTGATGAAATCGCTCACCTTAACCAGACATCCCTCAAATTGTTTGGAAAAAAATCAAGGCGACTGTTCAAAAAGTGAATTTTCAGCGTCCTCAAACATCTTAATTTTTTAACTAAACTTTTCCAGTATGTTGGCTAGAATAGAAATATAAAGTGTGTCTTTGTTGTTGCCCAAGAACTTGGTAAAAGCCTGTTTGAATAACACTCACACCTCAATCTCAGTTGAAATTATTTTTGAATCAAAATTCAAATTCTTTCTATATATAGCTGAAATAATCAAATAATAGTAAACAAAGATATCATAGGTACACTATAAAAATACATCGAACACTCTTCGTTCAGCACTTGCACACATCGAGATCTTCTCATCAAGTTTGTTCTAGCTCTTGGCGTCATAAAAGTGTTATTCTGTCTACTAGCTAATCGTGACACATAAAATTGTAATTTAGATAATAAATATTCACAATCAACTTTGTTATGAAATAAACTACACAAAAACTGAGAACAGTTACCATCTCGACGAGATCCCAGCGTAACAAAACCATATCTCCGGAGTAATTTCAGGATAAACTCCATCAATTTTAAATGACAGAAATTTCGAAAACTTTCTTTGAATTCTCTCAAGACACGTATTATTCCCAATATACACTACCGCTCACGGAAGTATGGCCAGCAACTACATATATCAAGCAACAACAAGAAAAAAAATTAACAAAAATATCAACGAAATTGAACAAAAATTTATATTTATTGATTCTTTATACAAAATTAAAATTACAATTCATTAAACTTATTCCTAATATACGTATATATTATATTAATTATTTTCATCGAAGAAACCACCGTTCGCGGCGATTACAGCTTTTGTTATTCGGGGTATTCTTTCTATTAATTTTCTTATTACATCTAGTGTAATGTTATTCCTTTCTTTTTGTAAAATATTCCCAAGTTTTTCCTTCGATGTTTAACATTCCTTTTTAACTCTTCTATCGAGTTCGTCCCATGATAATTCAATGGGATTGAGGTCCGGACTCTGTGGTGGCCATGTCATTACTTTCAACGTATTTTCATTTTTCTCCGCCTCAAGGTAATTTTTACACAACAACGACGTGTGTTCGGGGTCATTATCATGCATAAATTCAAAATTATTACCGATTAATCGCAGGCCTGACGGTAAAACGTGATTTTCCAAAATTTCTCGGTAATTCTCCTTTCTCATAATACCATCTATTTTTATCAAATCTCCCATTCCGGCTAATGGAAAACAGCCTCAGACTACAACAGAACCACTCCCATGTTTCACCGTTGGAGCTATGCAATCTGGCAACATTTTCTCTCACGCCGATCGTCTGACGAAAATTCTTCTCTTTTGCCCGAATACTTCAAATTTCGATTCGTCACTCCACAGTACGTTCTTCCACTCATCGATTGTCCAATTACTGTGTAACCTTACCCATTGAAGTCGTTTCTGCTTATTTCCACGTCGTAATAATGGTTTCCGTGAGGCAACGCAACCCTGTAAAATTGCGTCCACTAATCGTCGTTTCACTGTACTCACTGAAATTTTTTTAGCACGGCCATGATTAAATTCGGCTGTTATTTCAGGTGCCGTTAATTTTCTATTTCTTTTGCTAATTAATTTAATTCTTTCGTCGTCAGCTTTAGAAGTACCTCTCGATGGTCCCAGCCGATTACGGTCTTCTGCCAGTTACTTGAAACCGAAATTGCACTATTCGCTTACAAAATAGACAACTTCACACAAGCACGTTCAGTGATCTACTGACGGGCACAAGGAGGTAGTAATAGGGAAACCGATTCATTTCTGGTAAATTTCTAGACTTTAGTCCCTTCTTAATGACCGTACCACTAATCCTGATTATATATAGTTGGAATTATCGTACAATTCTATTGAGATGCAATATAAACCTTCTTAAGAATAAGGTATAATAATACTATCGCTATTTATTGGCATTAATATAATTGTTATGATCGTTATATAAAATTTAATCATGTCTCCATACTTCCATGAGCGGGAATGTATATGGGATACCATATAAGACATGCATATTCCTTTTTGATAACTACAAAGGCAAAATACGAAGAATTTAAAACGTCTATATTCACAAAGTAGCGATAAATTCTAATAACGAAACCTTCTGCAAGCAGAAGCGGCCAGTGATTCAATATATTTGTTGAAGGCAAATGCTGTATCAAATTGAACTCTGAGATAAATAAATAAATAAATAAAAAGAAATGGTAGGTTAGACTGTTTTTCTTATCGTAATATTCTTATTTAGCATACCAAAAACCACCAAGAATAAAGCAAATTCATTCAAAAAGACTTCCATCGTTGGCCTGAGTTATTAATCGTTAAATTAAACATTATTTTATGCCATTTGTATTGCTAAAAAAATGTTTTGCAAATTCTTTGGAATATCTCGAAAATTGATATTCAAAGAATGTATTTAATAATTAAGCAACAATTCATAAGCTGACCAACCAATTAAATTGTATGATTTTATATTCTAATGTCGTTAAATATAGACTTTTCCGAATTCACCAGCTTAAACATGATCTCGCTTCTGCCGCCAAATGGTGGTATAAGCCCACCGTTCTTCGGTACGCATACATTGAGTGAATTAACGACAGCTCTACATAAAAGGGTAAAAGGAAAGCAAAATAAATTGGTCATGTACCCACGATTGAAGCAATTATCGCAGGGACTTTCTCGATATTTACTGGTTTCCTCGGTTGTATTCCTCTTGTAAATAAATGTAAGTAGAGTTCGTCTACATTCTTTGTTTATTATTTTTATCAAAAGCAATCGCCGATTACGACAAGGGCGATAAAATAAGCACCTTAAACAAATCGTTATTATGATTGAATCGGCAAATACGTGGTTCGATAAATATTGAATCGATTGACTGAGTTGAAAACACAAGTGGCGCGATTAACCGCCACCCCCTACCACCTATCGTCCACCCCCCTCCCTCTCACGCTCCTGTTCTACACGACGACCCAACAACGGTGATGTGGGGATGTAGTCGTTGTGGGCCTGCAATTTGAAAAAGCCGGGAAAGGCGTAGCTACCCTTACCTTACTTGTCCAGGGTCGCCAACGGTGATAATTGCTAGCTGTAATAGGACACGAATACATCTGTTTACAGTTCTCAGACTGGGATTACAGCGCGATTACCTCTATCTGACAGATTAAAACCTCTCGTATTCCCCTTACAAACTCAGTTGGATTCACTTTTGGTTTACATAAGTAATTAGAATAATAGTTTTTCTTTTTTAGTTTCGGTTTTTTTATTGTTTTAACCGCATACAATTCCATCGCAGCCTGCATAAATTTTCAAAGTTACTATTGAACTTCGTACTTGTAAAACACCCCTTGCGGATAAATCTAGGGCTTACACGTGTGAGAACCTATTACCGATACTTATTGGAATTTATTTTTAACACATGAATGCTCCAGAATTACAACCGTAAGCCTAAATATTTGAATGAACTATTATTTAATTTCAATATGTTTATTTTGCCTTTGAATATTTTTTATTAATAGGGCGGAACAAAGGTTTTTTTGTGAACAAAATTTAATATAACGATACAAAGAATACAAAAGATAATATTCAAAATATAATCCACAATTGATAGTTCTCTGCTATTGTCTAGTAGAGTCTTCGATTCCACGCCTATAGCCATTCCTCTGGTTCAGAGGCTGGCATTAACTTAAAAATGGTAATCGGTAATGCTAAGCCCGAGCTGTACGCTGGATTTGGTAGCAATTCCACCCCATTCCATTCTTCCAGCTCCTACAGCGTTCTTTCGATAGTATGCACCCTAATATCTTGACAAAATAGTACACAATTTCTACTATTACGGGGTATTTTCTCTTAAAACAGCATACATTCGATCCAGTTCCTCGCAGTATAATTCGAATTTTAACGCTCTGCCTTCTGGTACTATTTCAAAATTGATAACAGCTTCGTAATTAGACTACTCCAGACGTTTCCAATTGGTTTTAAATCTGGCTACGGCAAAACCTTCAAATTGCTTTAGATTTTGTCCTATGGCATGGTGTCCCATTTTAAACATCTCCAGAACCTTAAAAATCAAAATATAGAATCAAAACTGATTCCATCACTTCTTTATATTGAGCCTGCTCTATTGTTCAAGTAACAAAATAAACAGGTCCAAACCCCTCTTCTGATATGACCAAATTATTACAACTAGGGGATGTTCGATGATTTTAATAACGGCACCTTTACGAAAATATTCACACGGTCTTCTACTAGTGAAACTAGCCAGTGCTCTTCTAAGTGCAATTAATCACAGAACACGACTTTTAAAAAGGATATTTTCGGTCAAATTTCAAATTTACCGATGTGTAAAATTTTAATTACTTTAATAAAATTAGTGATGACCTTATTCGAATCATCAACCGTGAGGTCTCCATTCTATCCCACTCACTATAACTTTTGCTTTCTCATTTTTTCTGTCAATTTTGTTTTTTTTGTGCAGGACGAAATTGTACCTTCGTACAATCGCGACTTTAATGTTTGTTCCGATATGTATATTTATGTTATCTTCCTATAGATTGTGAAACACTTCTTTAAGAGATCATTGTCGATTTTTCAACCTTTTTTTAATAATATGATCTTCACGTCTCGTGGTTTTTCTAATCCCTCGGCAACGAGTATGCCCGGTAGTCGTGGAGCCCAGTTTTTTTAAATTAATTTAGCTACTCTGTCCATGGAATGGCGGCAAATACATTCTATCCTTGCTGAAAACCAGGTAAAAGTACCCGTTTATAGTACCCGTAAATCTCCCTATTATTGATAAGGGATGTCTAGTGGCAAGGATTTTCGTTAACACAGTAGAGAAAATATTCGAATACTTAATTAGATATTTCCTTTATTTAATATACAATTTTTATTATATATAAGTATATATATATATACATATATAAATTCTAATTCGGTTGTACAATACCGTACAAATAAAAGTTTATGAGGTGCCGTTAAAATGTCCAAATTATTTTGTAAAATTGGAAAGATAGAAGTCAACGCATCGTTTATATAAAGTAAATTAATTCGTGTATATTTCTGAAATATTATTGATATTAAAATGTACAGATAAGAAACATTTCATTAAAAATCATTAGCGCATAAAATCATACGCGTGAAAAGTTCTTTTCTTTATTCTTTTAACATTTATTCAACATATATTTTTACATAATGGCCAATAATTAACATTAAAAAAATTATATTTGTTGGAAAATGATTTTATATATTTTCTGATGGTCAACTGATATACACTTTATTGGGTTATGTTTTACCATACAATCCCCATTGCGTGCTCGTCATTATCGCTCTTTTACTGGCACGTTTTGGACGACCCGAAATATCAAAGTACATTCACACACATATGTACACGCACACACAAACACACACACACACAAACACACACACACACACACGCATATATGTAAATACAATTTGCCTTTGTATTGTATACAAGTTTCACTTCATTAATTACATAACAAATTATTCAAAACAGGTAGTACTTAGTCAAAATTCTATATACGTATTTCAACAACCAAGTCGTCTTCATCAGCGAGGGGAAAATACCTCTAGCCCGTATGGACTTTCAACAACTTCCCCCGTGTCTTAACCATCATTGGTATTACATAACAAATTATTCAACACATGTAGTACTTAGTCAAAATTCTACATACGTATTTCAATAACCAAGTCGTCTTCATCAGTCGCATATGAATCCGCGATAAAACACGCACAGAGTAACTCCGCACAACTTTCCCCGTCAAAAAAGTATAGGTGTTAGTTTTGAGACTAGGAAACATGTTAAATTGCACGTGAAACAAATTAGTGTGTATTTGATTTTTACAGGGAAAATTGTGTGGAGTTATTGTGTGCGAGTTTTACCTCGGATCTAGGTGAGACATCTCTACCACGTAATTAATTATCTACTGATGACAATTTATTTGAATGTTTAAAGGAATCATTCAAATATTAATAACATCTTGTTTACTACGTGCGTTTCAAGGAATATCACCTATCATCAAGTAAACTTGTGTTATTAACAAACAACTCCTTTGTAGGACTTATCGTACCTTACAAAAAAATCGCCCTATAAAGGAGTCGTTCGTAAATAACACAAATTTACTTGATGATAGGTGTAATTCCTTGAAACGTACGTATTAAGTAGGGTGTTATTAATATACGAATGATTCCTTTTAACATTCATCTATTTGGCAAATCGCCGAGATTGAGAATATTTGTCTAAATATGCTCTGACAACTTTGTTTGGTACATACGCGTGTTGTACGATAGAGGGAGGCAATGTTTTTCATGACAATTTACTTGTCGAATACGTAAAGGATTTTCTTTACTTTTTCTGATTAATTCAGTTAACCACGTTCCATCGAAAATTACCTTTGTGCAGTACGTGCGATTGCCATAATTTTGATACTGTATAGGGCTTACATATGCCCCTTACGAATTTCGGGCAATTTTAGATTTCGTGTTAGTATAATATTTGATTGGGTTCAACGCCAGGCGGTTTATATGTTACATTACTTATTATTATAATTGGGATATACGTAAATATTTGTATTATTTTGACAGGTATTGATTATCCCCCAATTATTACATTACGCTAATTGAAATGCCTTACCGCATGTTTGTGTGTCATCAGTAAATTACTCTCATTCCTGAATATTATTAACATAATTCCGTCGAAACTAACGCACAAATATATTATTATTGGTAATTCAGCGGTTTATAGAAAAAGAACATGGCATTCGCGCGTTTACATCTAAAATATTAAAAGGCTAATTTTATACGAGGGTAGACGTTTATATTTCGGGAACTGGCAACACTGTCAGTGTTGACTCCGATCTGATGATTGCATCGTGAAGTTTGTCATTTTTGACAATATATATACCTTGACAGTTTTATCATCCGGTCGTTATTTCTATTGTTGACAGTAACTTGAAAATTTTATGTCAGCGAAAAAATGAATTTTTCATAACTTTCGGCGTGGATTATCTCAACAAGAAGGCATTGACGAATTGAATTCTTTATATGGTGATGAAGCACCATCGAAAACTACAGTATATCGTTGGTATAGTGAATTCACACTTGGACAGCGTTCTTTGGACGATGAATTTCGTGAAGGTCGTCGCACAAATGTTGTTGTGTCGGAAAACATTAATTCAGTGTCTGAATTGATAATGCAAGACCGTCATATGAGATACCGTGAGATCGAGGCATCTCTATTATTAGTATTAATAACGCCAACGTGCATAAGATCCGGTATGAACATTTAGCCGTGAAGAAGCTATGTTCGCGTTGGGTACCACATAACTTGACCACCGTTCAAAAAAAGATCGCGTCGATTGGTGCCAATAAATGCACAAAAAATACAATGACGGTGCTTCAAAGAACATTTATAAAGTTGTTACCGGTGATGAATCTTGGATATCATTCTCGCTTATTGTTCATAGTCCTGTTTATAATTTCTATAAATCTGGTGGTTATTTAAACAAGAATATTTACATTCGCTTACTTTAAAATTGCTACTGTTGTTACTAAAATATTCTCGCTGTACTGTACCCGCCTCCATTAAAAATAATAAATATACATTACATGTATACATAATTAAGTAGTATTAACCCAGATTTTGGCAATCTCCATTTATCCATAATCACGTCTTCTTCATTACATTTTCTGGAAACCAAAATGCGATGAATTGAATCTTTGGAAATATTTAATTCCATTCCCACGTATCGCAATGAGAATTTCGGCTCATTTCTGATAAATTCCGATAAATTCAGTTCGATGTTACTTTCCGTAACCACAGATTTTTTTTACACCAGGATGTTCGTCGTCATTTACAAACTCTTTGTGGACTATGCCTTTCGAATCATAAAAACAAATCAACATTGTCTTTACTTTTGACTTCTCCAAACGGATTTTTTTCTGTCTCTCTTCGCTTGGATGGTTCCTTTCAGAGCATTGACACTTGGTCTCTGGATCATATTTAAAACACCACGTCTCATCGCCAATCGAATACTTGAAGTTTTCATCCTTTTTTGAGTCTTTAATCAAGTCTGTACAATGTTGAGTTCAGTTAGCTTGTGTAGTACAAACTTTGCGCAAATCTTTCTCGGCCCCAAATGCTGTATCAAAATGCGATGAATTGAATTTTTGGAAATATTTAATTGCATTCTCATGTACCGTAATGAGAATATCGGCTCATTTCTGATAAATTCACGTACGAATTCGATGTTACTTTCCGTAACTACAGATTTTTTTTTGCACCAGGATGTTGGTCGTTATTTATGTCCGTACGACCGTCTTTAAATCGTTTATACCACTCATACACACTCGTATATGATGAAACATGCGTCACCATACACTTGTTTCATCAAATTAAACGTTTCAGTAAACGATTTACCGAGTTTAAAACAGAATTTGATATTTGGTCTTTGTTCAAAATTCATTTTTGACCAATGCTACATACACACTGTTTCTAATGATATTTTAACATAACATTGGTGATAGATATACCTTACTGGCCCATATTTTTTTTAGTAGATGGTACCACTAAGAATTACTATTTTAAAAAAGTTCGGTTTTTTCTGCGACAGACTACGTATATAGCCTTGATCATAATTTGCCCTAAACATAAATTTCGCGTTGCAGTAAAGCGAGAAGTATATTGTGCCTTTCAAGTGGTTCCAGACTAAAAGAAGCGAATCGCTTCTAATCTGTTCAGGTGTGAAGATTTTTTCCTGTTCAATCGTGTTACTAGTTCTGAACAATCAATTTCCAGTCGTTAAGAAGGAAAGAAAAATATTTATAATTAATGAAACTTTTTGAACACAGACGGATTAGAAGGAGAATGAGATAGAGGAAATCAAGGTTGCTCCCGGTCACCCATCTAATGGATCGTGTCAGTTAGGAATTCAGACGGAAAATAGGAAATTTTAATATATTTGACGTAATTAAAACTTTTAAATCAGTTAAGATACCGTCTTTGTAATTAAAAGACGTGAGAAATTATGGGGACGAGGTGGCGAATTTTTCAATCCGTCTTAATTCGAACGGCGTCTTACGTCTTCTTTTTTTTCCGTCCGTTACCCCTCCCCGCCCCACCCCCTTCCTGTTTTACTTTCGTTCCTAAACCCCTTCAGCAAATTATCACGGCATTGTGTAAATGACTAATTGGTGTAATGACTAATGAACGCCTTCACGTTTTTAAGTCAGTAATTATAATTACGTATTAAATTGTTGCCGCACTTAGAAATTACCTGGTGTTATTCGTGTGTTAAGAGAAACCGATACTTATGTACGTGAAGTGGGACGACGAAAAAAAATGAAGAATAAAATTCCATCAATGACTCGACGATTATTCCCTTCCACATATGTCATGGCCGTCAAATATTTTTTATCACGTCGAATTATGTAACTTACAAAAAACTTGTTTGGCTTACCATATAATGGAATAATACATCTTTCATTAAATATATGATATTAAATTTGTTGTGTACAGTAATAAATATTCAGAAGATCAAAGTAGTTACGATTGGTTCTTTTTTTTTTAAATACTGCAACAGAAATATTCACAATAGTGTAATCTGTATCAATTCGTACTGTACAGCCTTGCTAATAAACATCAGCCATGTCAACTTTAGATTAATGTAAATATTATCTTCATACTAATCTATTTTAATCGTAATCTTAATTTTCACTCTTCTTGACTCCTCCTAAAAGTGCGAAGCTTCGTCATTAATTTCTCTTCAACTCGACTTTTCATCCATCCAGCACTGCCCTCTTTACTTCTTCTCAAATAATAACGAAGAATCTTCATCCTTCATCCTAAATTTTATAAAGAGCTAATTCAGGACCTCATCTTAATCCAGTGTTATATCACGCAAACATATATGAAGAGAACAAACGAAGTTTAAAGTATAACGTATCCTAGATTCAATAATTTTTGATAGGCGATCAAACTTGTAATACCATACCTTTACGATGAACTAACTCCACACGTTTCTAGATAATGAATTCGATCAATCTATCTGATACTCGACATATGAGGGCCGAGTGTCTGCGTTAATGTTTTATGTGGTGACACCAGTTTGTGAGGATACATTCACCACAGCCGCTAATGACAGTAGGATTGAAATACGCTCAATAAGCGCGCCCACATGCAGAAACTAGACGAGCTACCTGTGCTCTTCAGGTTTTACAGGAACCCTCGGCATCCTATAGGTGGAAGGTCAGTACCCGAGCAGATACAGCTGCTCACCCGGCGAGGGGAAAATACCTCTAGCCCGTATGGACTTTCAACAACTTCCCCCGTGTCTTAACCATCATTGGTAGTACGGTACAAATATAAGGCGTGTTTAGTGTACTTGGATCAAATGGAGAAAAAAACAATATCGATTAGCAATTCGCCTTTTGTTTTTGGATAGAAAACGTGTGAAAAAATTAAAGCAAAGGCGGGTAATATATATGGGAACCCTTCACCAGCCATGACACGTTAAATAGATTCAACGAATTCAAACATGCTCGACAGACGTGGTTGTTGATAATATCATTGAGTCCATTATTAAATTGTATTGCTCAAGTTTTGTATTTCCAATTACTTTACCTTTCAATGCGACAATAACAATTGAGATCGATAATTTTTCCTTGTCACATTAAAAAATAGCATATCCCTAATGCGGACATGCATCCTCACACCGCTCTCCGAAGTGTGTTGCACTCTTCATTGAACCTTCAATATACCTAAAAACTAATGACCTATCTCCAAATAAATCATAAATTATAACCTGCGTAATAACATACGAAACACCCATTTTGTGTGTTATATAATAAGTGTAAAATTGAAATTTGGAAAAGAACGTCTTCGAAAAACAGAGTATCATAAAATCTGATTAATTTGATTTTTGTTTTTATCTCTCGATTTAAAAAACGCTTTTACTGTTGAATAAACAATAAAAGTACCTTTCAAAAGGAATATAACATTAACCCTTAGGTGATTTTTTGTAACATCTGCGTTGTTACCAACTTTTTTGTGTAAATAATCCGTTTAACGTCAAGTTTTTTAAACCCCGTCATTACCAAAATCCGACAAATTGACATGCCATACATTTGCGTTTTATATTTTTTCTTTTTCAAAATACAATCTGTGTATTAACATTGCTTAAATTTAAACTTTTATCTAAGTTATTTTGATTTAACCAACTATGAAATTCTTGGTATAATTAACCTATTATTTGAAACAAGTGTATGTGAATATGCCTAGAAGGGACCGCCGTCTTTGGCCAATGCGTAAAATAGCAATTTAAGTAGATCGCGCACATCTCATACTACTACATTTTGAAGGAACTTTTTCGATACTCAAACAAATATTGTTGAAAATATTTCATTGCGAAGAAGTTCATTATTATAGATGTGCATTTTCATATAATATTTATTCGAAAAAATTAATCGTATGAGAATAAATTCTAATGCTAATAATACCTTGTTTACAAGACGTTTCGTGTTCTCAACTCTCTTCAGGTAAACTATGGTATTATTAATGTGTTCATTGTCCGTGTTCCTATACCGTTTTGGGCAACTATGTCGGCTTTGCCATCTTAAAAATATACATCTGTTATGCCTTGTGATAATTCACTGTAGTATTGTGTCATTAGTATGTCTTCCAGTGCTGACTCAGTCATACTCCTACGGCGAGGTGAAAATATGTTGGTGTATTTCAAAAAGGAGCGTTCTGCGTCTAATGATGTGATATTCGCGAATTTAAAAAGGACGTTCGCATCATATTCGCACTCTTGGTTTTCAGTAAACTCTTGTCTATAGACACTATAGTTTGAAAATCGGGATTCTTATTTATAACCGCACCAAATTTATCGGTTGTTAATCTTCCTATACTATCTGTTAGACTTCCTAACGAGGCTTTGAGGTAATATACTATATTTAGCTCTTCATAATGACAGTTTGGCGTTCTCTAATTTGTATGGGACATCTTCAGGGTTCAATTACTGCACTCAAACTGAGTTTCAGTGCAGTACAAATGGGTACGAAACGTCGGCAGATATACAAGTGACGCGATTCTAGCCCGGAAGCAGATATTTGAGATAATTGTTTCTAATAAATTCAGCTACAAGATGACATGCATGAAGTAAACAGGTTACATGAAGCAATTGAGGATAAGATTGTTTTAGTAACTTTCCAGCTTTAACCATATTCGAACCCCCACGTGTAACCAATATTACAAGTCGAGTTGCCGATATATTGAACTTCCCAAGGGTATGTTTTATAGTTTCTACTATCCTTTCCGCGTTTGTCTTCTGTAATATTCTACTACGTAAAAGAAGAGCCAAGGAAATCACATTTAAAATACTATTCTTTCTTGAATCCGTGGCTTCATCTACCGTCAGCCAAATTTTTTGATAGTTTAACTTTTTATTTGATCCGTAATCGTGTTTTTCACCCGAGGAAAATTGTACTGTAATTGACATCTTATAGGCAATCTCCATTCTGGAACGTATTTCTCCCAAAAGTTTCGAAATTCTTCATTATCTGCAATATTTGGTGGAATGTTGCACACACTTAACATAAAAATAAAGTCAGAAGCTGTCATCCCATAGGTTTAGCAATTTTCTGATCGAGTTCATAGGGTCATTCTTGTTAGATAAGAAAAACTATATCGCTTACGACGGATACAAATCTAGACTCTCTCGTTCGACATCTGGAATCCTACAGGGCTCGAATCTTGGTTCACTTTTGTTTAATTTATTTATTAATGATCTAATAACATCTCTTAAATGTAATATATTAGCTTACGCGAACGACACTAAAATATGCTGTAACATTAAGAATGCAACTATCTTAAAGTTTTTACAAAACAATTTAAAATAATATTCATAAGTGGTGTTTTATTAAAAAATGTAATTTAAAAATATGTGAATGTTACGTTGGAACATTTACAAGAAAGATGAACGATAAAAAAACCTTTAAAATATATATATATATATATATATATATATATATATATATATATATATATATATATATATATATATATATATATATATATATATATATATATATATTATATATATATATATATATATATATATATATATATATTTGACTCCTATACGATTTTTTGTTCTGCCTTTATTACGTTTCTTTCAATAAACAATCGATTATTAATAGATTGCTGAATAAGAAACATGAGAATATTAAATGTCCATTAAATTCATTTCTCGATTCATCTTTTACAGCCCACGCTGTTCTGTACTGTTTTCTTTTTGTACTCGTCCAATTAAGTACAAATTTCACCTACTTCATACGGAAAGCGGCGCAATATCTCTTTTCCAAATTAATAAATACCAAAGTTCACACGGCTCAGTAACATGGGAGGTGGCATTGCCTTTGGGAATAAGCGTAGATGTTTGGATTAAGTCCGAAACAAAATATAAAATATTATAGCGCGGGGAAATATTGTAATATGCGTATTGTAACTCGAACACAATGCCTAGATTGAGTATTACCGTTGTTGTTACTGCTTTCGCCTTCCCTACTGTCGACCCTAACTCTCTTGTACGCCCGACCCCTGCCCACCTCCTCAACCGCTTCCTCTTCATCTACCCGATCGTGAAAATAAATTTTGTTTCAATATCTTCGGGATGAATGAACAATGTTTTTGCAGAAAATCAAAATAGGAGTACAATACTGGACATCAACAATGTCCCTTCAGAATATTTATTTTCTCTGGAATTTATTAATATACTTTTATATATATATACAGAGAAAATAATATATAATATACAGTCGTTGGCCATTGAATTAGTTTTGATATATAACTACAATAAAACAGGACATTCATACACATTATTTTATTAAAAAACATGTTCAATTCTATTAAATATTTCGTGTGTCCCCCTTTTTCTTTAATGAGTGAAGCAATTCTTTTTAGCTTATTCTCAAATGCCACAAGTATACTTCATACGATCACTATTTCAGCAAACGTCTTCAACGTTCATCATTAAATCTTGCTTTCTGGTGCAACTCCGTGATGTTACGATATTTCTAATGTTTCCATACATTTTCAATAAGCTTCACATCGAATGAATTTCCAGGCCAACCCAGTAACAGTAAGTTTACTGTATTCAGGTGTCCTTTCAGAGATTTTGTTCTATGACATGGAGCATTGTCGTACATAAAAACGTACGTTTCGTTGCTTCCATCCAAAGTATCAATGTAAGGTATTAAGCACTCATTTATGACTTTCTTATATTCACCTCGATTTATCGTACTTTCGAAGAAGTGTTTCTGGATCCTTTGCTGTGGTACATGACCATATCATCAAGAAAGGGGGATGTATCATTGTTTTTGCGGTACATTCCTTTTTAAAACATTCTTTTCACTTCTCTACTTTTGTTTCGTCACTAAAAGTGACCTATGAAAATGTTAAAACATTGAAATTTTGCAACAATTTTGGTAAATACGTAAAAGTGGTTTAAAGATTTAATGTTGATATTAACTTTTTTTCTAATCATCTTCTGCGTAATCTTGGTATAGTTTGGAAAAATTGTACCGTGCTTTCATCATCTTTTCCGTTAAATTAGATTTTTTCACCGGACGCCTACACTTTTGTCTGGCCTCGCACAAATGTCTTCGAACACTTCCCTCTCTCTCAAGCTTTGATGAATCAAGCAACAACAAGAAAAAAAGTTAACAAAAATATCAACGAAGTTGAACAAAAATTAATATTTATTGATTCTTTATACAATAAAAATTAAAATTACAATTCATTAAACTTATTCCTAATATACTTGTATATATATTAATTATACTTTCTTTTCATTGAAGAAACCACCGGTCGCGGCATTTGTTATTCCGGGCATTCTTTCTACTAATTTTCTTATTACATCTCGTGTAATGTTATCCCATTCTTTTTGTAAAATATTTCAAAGTTTTTCCGTCGATGTTGGACATTCCTTTCTAACTCTTCTATCGAGTTCATCCCATAATAATTCAATAGGGTTGAGGTCCAGATTCTGAGACGGCCATGTCATTACTTTCAAAATATTTTCATTTTTTTCCGCCTCATGGTAATTTTTACACAACAACGACGTGTGTTTCGGGTCATTATCATGCATAAATTCAAAATTATTACCCATTAATCGCAGGTCTGGCGGTAAAACGTTATTTTCCAAAATTTCTCGGTAATTCGCCTTCCTCATAATATCATCTATTTTTATCAAATCTCCCATTCCGGCTAATGAAAAACAGGCCCAGACTACAACAGAACCACCCCCATGTTTCACCGTTGGAGCTATGCAATCTGGCAACATTTTTCTCTCGCACCGATCGTCTGACGAAAATTCTTCTCTTTTGCCCGAACACTTCAATTTCGAATTCGTCATTCCACAGTACGTTCTTCCACTCATCGATTATCCAATTACGGTGTAACCGTGCCCATTGAAGTCGTTTCTGATTATTTCCACGTCGTAATAACGGTTTCCGCGAGGCTACGCAACCATGTAAATTTGCTTCCACTAGTCGTCGTTTCACTGTACTCACAGAAATTTTTTTAGCACGGCCGTGATTAAATTCGGCTGTTATTTCAGGTGCCGTTAATTTCCTATTTCTTTTGCTAATTAATTTAATTCTTTCGTCGTCAGCTTTGGAAATACTTCTCGATGGTCCCAGCTGATTACGGTCTTTCAGACTTCCAGTTTCATGAAACCTACGAATTGTGAGATTTTCACTGTCGATTTTTTCACTTTTAATTCTTCACCAATACCGGGAACTGAATACCCCTCACGATGCAAAGTAAGTATCGCTAATCGTGTTCCACTATCAAGCAGCTTTCCTCGTGACATTTTGTAAACAGGAATTACACTATTCGCTTACAAAATAGACAACTTCACACAAGCACGTTCAGTGTTCTACTGATGGGCACAAGAAGGTAGAAATAGGGTAACCGACTCATTTCAGGTAAATTTCTAGACTTCAGTCCCTTCTTAATGACCGTACCACTAATCCTGATTATATATAGTTGGAATTATCGTACAATGCTATTGAGATGCAATATCAGGGAATTATAGTTATTGTTAGATAAAATTGTTTCTATTATATTATTTGGAGAATATATACAAATACAATGCCTATTCGAATTATAAACCTTCTTAAGAATAAGGTATAATAATACTATCGCTATTTATTGACATTAATATAATTTTTATGATGGTTACATAAAATTTAATCAAGTGTCCATACTTCCATGAGCGGGAGTGTAACTTCTTATTGGAATTTTAGTACTGTATTTAAATAAATAATATTTGAAATATTTATATTTAAAAATTTAAATTTATTATAAATTTTGTTATTTATAGATTTAATTCATTATTAAAAATATGGTTTCTGTTTCACTAGAATTAATACTTACTTAAGTACTTTCATATTTATTAATTTGAATTCATCCAGGTTTCCACTATTGTTAATTTTTAGTGCATAAGAAATCACGTTAATGCCCTCGAAATAATAGTATTCATGAAGATTTTTATATCCATACTCAAAATACAAAAAACCGGAAAGTTTAAAAACAAAAAAAAACAAAAAGCAGTCGCTTCGTTAAAACAAACAGCATTTTTTGCTCTTTTCCGTAAGCCCGGAGTCGAGCCCTGGTTGTCCTTCTTAATGTGCATGTGGAACACATATTCCAACATTGGTAGAGGTGTTACAGAGGTCCAGCTCAGATTGATTTGTTTCCCGCATTATCGACCCAGCTATGTGATTCATGCATGCTAAGAGCCTTTATTGTTTCTAGGCGGTCAACCAAGGGATTAACTGCTGTTACTGGAAACATGCATGCTATCGGGGTTCCAAGTGTGAAGTGCCAATTTTATATAACAATACTGAATTTCCCTTCGGAAAAAAAGGAACGTAATATTCTATAAACGATGGACATTTACATACACGAAAGCGAAATTAGAAAAAATAATATATTAAATTGCAAACTAACGCTATCGAACTACATAAGTTCTTTATGTTTTCATATTTTTAAATCGCTCTATTATATTTGAGAAGGAAACGATACCTCTCATTATCCGAACCTTATTAATAATAATAATGCTATTTCTGCCCAACAAAAAAAAACTAAATAGGACAAAAAAGTCTGTACTAATGCATGACAATACACTATTGTGAAAAAATACAACCATGCTCAAATGTATTAGACACCTTACGAATTTATGTACATACATACATACATACATATATAGTTTATATAATTTAGTAAAAAGAGAGGTGAGGAAAATAAAACTGTTGTGAAAATTATGTACAAAGTGTTATTTAGTAATATAGTACAATTTATCAATATTTTGTCGCTCCGCCCTTGGCCTTAATGACAACTCGCACTCGTCGAGGCATACTTGCTACTAAATTGTAACACTCTGCCGGTGGTATTGCAGCCCATATTTCGCGAATTTTTGCTGATAATTCTACTTTTGACAGGCATTTATGTTCCGTGATCTTAGTTTTTAAGATACGCCACAAATTTTCAATGGGCGACAAATCGGGACTTTGTGGCGGCCAATCCAATACCTCCACTGTGTTTTCCTCGAACCAACGCATTACAGCTCCCGATTTGTGGCAAGGCGCATTATCTTGCTGAAAAATGTATTGTGGAATATCTTGGTGGAATAGTTTTAGCACAGACGGTTCTAATACGTCCTCCAACATGGCTAAATAGCGTTGGCTATTCATCCGTCCATCGCACAGGTACACTTTTCCAACACCGTATGCAGACATACAAACCCCAAACCATGATACTACCACCTCCAAATTTTACTGTGGGAATGATACATTGTGGTTCATAAGCTTCCCCTTGCCTACGCCGAACGTATAGCGTCCCAGGTAGTCTCCAAAGCTGCCAGGCAAAAGAAGAAAGGTAGCACTTAGACAGACTGAATTGCATACAACGATAAGAATATTAGTCATGAAGATGTACTTACATACCTCGATATTCGATTCATCAGACCAAAGAATCTTCGACCACTTCTCGATTGTCCAATTTTCATGTTGTTTGGCCCATAAATACCGCTTCTTTTTATGAGCGTCAGTTAAAAGCGGTTCACGTCGCGCTTTACACCCTCGTAAACCAGCACGCTGGAGACGCCTTCTCACTGTTTGCCCAGAAACTGTTACACGATAACGCTGTTTCATCTCACTGGCGAACTGTTTCGACGATTTTTTCCTGTCACTGAGAGCCAGTCTTTGTAAAATTGTCTTCTCTAATCGAGGTACAGGGTTTTCTGCCACTTTTTGGTCTGTTAACAAACGACCCACTCTCCTGATAGCGACTAATGGTTGTACGGACTGCACAGCGCGAACATTTTTTTTTTTGCAATTGCAGCTATTGATAACTTCTGGGAATGCAGTAGCACTATTCGGGCGCGTTCCCCTACCGATAACTCGCGTGTTTTAGACATTTTTCTTCAACAAATAACTGACACAACGTGAAAAAATAGGATAATCTAATTGATCTCTACCACAAACTCACAAACGCACGTTGCTCACACACTGCTAGAATGACACTAAATTTCTAAAATCCACAATTTCCTTTTTCCACCTATTCTTTTCAATAGGGGAATAACTAGGGTATTCAAAAACGCATTTCTGTAAACACCATTAACTATTTTTACGGTTAATTTCCGTCAGACTTGGATAATACCGAGAATAAGGGCTTTTACCTGGGGTGTCTAATACATCTGAGCATGGTTGTATATTAAATTCATGAAAGAGAATCGGCATTTTCTGATGCGTGGAACAACGGAATTCTACGCAAAATGTTGGAATGTCGGAATTGAGTGACTAAACTTGAATGATACCTGGCGGCAATAACAAGAGATACGTGGACTGTCTTTTAAGTTTTGCATAGTGGGACATAGAGGACGCCTCTAATCAAATGTCAGTACTAAAAATTAACCTCCATCTTTAGTTAACCTAAATCAAAAGTTTCAGTGCGATACGTGTAGTGTTGTAGCTATAACGAACCGTCAAAATTGACAAGTTAGATGAAAAATGGAATTAAACCGAGAACGTTTTCGCGAAATAATTTTTTATAATTTTCGAAGACAGTTATCTCAACAAGAATGCCTGGCCGAGTTAGTTTTTCGTCAGTCAACGATTTCTCGTTGGCATGCAGAATTCAAACGTGGACGGATTAGTCTTAGCGACGATCCAAGCCCAGGTTCACCAAAAACGACAATCACTCAGGAAAACGTCGTTGCTGTGCGCAAGATCATCAACAAAGATCGACATGTGACATATCGCCAGATTGAAGCATTAATGGGGATTTCAAATTCAGAGAATGTTGCATAAAGACTTGTGTGTAAAAAAAATTAGTTTACCTTTGGATGCAGCTAGGGTGAATTGGTGTCAAAAAACTCTAAATCGCTTCAACGGCGGAAACTCTAAAGACGTGTACAACATTGTTAGTGGTGATAAATCTTGTATTTACTCATACGAGCCAGAATATAAACGCCAGTCGTCTGTTTGGGTATTCCAGGGTGAAGAAAAGCAGACAAAAGTCATCCGTTCTCGAAGTGTCTCCAAAAAGATGGTCGCGATATTTGTCTCGAAGGCAGGCCATGTAGCATCAATTCCTCAACAAGATCAAAGAACTGTTGCAGCCGATTGGTATACAACCATTTATTTGCTGCAGGTGTTCGCTGAGCTTCGAAAAACCAACCTTGAGCGACGAATCAACCTCCACCAAGACAATGCAAGTTCGCACACAGCACGCAAAACAATTGAATTTTTAACAAAACGTCGAATTGTTGGACCATCCTCCGTACAGTCCAGACCTAAGTCCGAACGATTTCTTCAGCTTTCCGAAAATCAAGATTGGACAACATAATCAAAGGCTCCAGTTGTCAGAAGGAGCAGTCGATGCCTTCAAAAATGCAATTTTGACTGTACCAACAAACCAGTGGAGCAACTGCTTCCAGAGTTAGTTCGAACGCATGTAAAAGTGCATTAATCATCGTGGAGAATACTTGGAAACACAATCAAGCCTTTAAAAGCTATCTACTGTTTTATTCCAGTTTTATATGCAAAACTTAAAAGACAACCCACATCCAATAATTAAACTGCAAAATTAAAACCTTTCTTGGAATATTTCATACTTCATGTCTAATAGGTGCAATAAATATATTTAAAAGATTAATATTTATTACTCTTTTAAAATAAATCTGCGATAGAAATATAAATGCATTCCGACTATGCAATGTATTTTCATCCCTTGTATAATTAGATCCTTTATGAGAACTATATTAATAATACATTAAGGGAAAATGCAGGCTAAATTAATATAAATACCATGAAGTATTAAGACCACCCTTCTGAGAATTATCATAATACATTTACATTTGGAAATGCCAATTAACATCTTTATTTGAATGAAATTAAAAATAAAAAGAGAAACTGAGCTCATATTGCTTCAAAATAATATTCGTTTTTTCTAATCGGAATATTGTTAAAAGCAAAAACGAATTTCTGGACATTTTTTGTTATCTAAATTTTTGCCTCATGTTTAGTAAATACCCTGTACATATATATGGAAATATCACTTCGTTAACAAGATATGAACAAATAGGTTGGGGTGATGTATATGCTTATTATTTGTCTTTGATAATATGTAGGGATGAAGGTCTAATATAAAAAAAAAATAGCTTTTATCTTTGAATTGATGTGTTTATACACTTCATACCCATCTCATCTCATCTCGTCTACATATTACTGACTAGCATTTCGTAGAACATGCCTATATGAAGAAGAAAAACACCAAAAAATATATCAATAATATAATTCAATACGAGGATCCTTTAAGTTGTAATTTTAGGAAATAAAATGGTTGGTATCTTTATGTCATTGCCTTGGGAATACGGACTTGGAATCAGGTGAGGGTTGTAGCAAATCTTATTACAAAAATATCGTCAGGGATGGTGGCAGTAGCTGTGTTTGGGGGAAAATTCGCCTGACAAGAGCGAACGGCGTACGAAAGCCTACTTTCAAACAATCGCGCCAGTATTACATGTCCATATAGGTGTATACATATATATAATACTCTATTAATTCTGTCCACAGAATAAAAGTTCATCTGAACAAATATAAGATATAAGTTTTGTTGATGTGTTTCATGTATTATGAGACATGCATGGAATATTAAACCATTTATATCCGGGTAATTGTAATTATACTGTAATTAATTTTCGTAATTCAGCAGCGAAGTCATTATGTATTACATGTGACACAACATGCGTTTAAATAAATATTAAAAATCTCTTTTATTAATTGCAAAATATATATTGTAAAATCAATTTATTTTATAATTTTATAAAGTTTAATGAATATAAGGAATATAAAATGCATTTTATTTATTATCTTATCAATTTAGTTCTAGTGACAGCGTTGCTTTCTTTGAGACGCCATCAATAAAGCCTTCTGCTGTGTATTATAATTCCTTTAGAAGTTGTCCTTTAATGCATTGATAGTACTACTTAAAGAGTAAAAAGGTTTGACTATGTCATGCAACTCTAAAAAGTAGAACCAATTTTATAATTAAAGACGATGTAAAACTGAAAAATTCTAATTTGTAAAATCCACGATGTGTTTCATTTAATATTTGTTTGCATAATTCAATTTATGGCATTTTAGCAGACTCCAAATATCACCATCCTCCGTAGTCGAATCGTGAGGCATGTACCCGGTAAGCATGAAATCATGAGTTCGAGTCTCACCAAAGATTAGAAAATTTTTTCAAAAAATTCTGCAACATTTGTATATATATATATATATATATATATATATATATATGGGTCTGGGAAAAAGTTCGTGGCGTTTTTTCAGTAAAATTCAACTGGTCCCCGCATGGCGCGTGGACGAATTCATTTAAACCGAATATGCTCCATTATTATCGACAATGTTTCGCCATTTTTTTGGTAGATCCATGATCCCATCGGTGAAAAACTTCTGTGGTTTCTGGTCGAAAAACTGAATCAAGTAGTTTTCACAGGCTTCTTTTGAAACCAACTTAATTCCATTGAGAGAGTTCTGCAGAGATCGAAACAGATGATAGTCAGAGGGTGCTATATCCGGACTGTAAGGTGGGTGCATCAAAACTTCCCAACCAAACTCTCTCAATTTTTGACGGGTCATCAAAGAAGTGTGTGGTCGGGCGTTGTCATGATGGAAGACAACACCTTTCCTATTAATCAATTCGGGCCGTTTTCTTTCAATCGCCTGGCGTAATCTCTCTAGTTGTGCACAGTAGAGTTGAGAATCAATCGTCTGACCAGTTGGAAGTAGCTCGTAGTGGACGATTCCCCTCCAGTCCCACCATACACACAGCATCACTTTTTTTGGCGTCAATGTTGGCTTAGCGAACGCTTGTGACGGCTCACCATCCTTTATCCACGATCTTTTACGCTTCCGATTATCGTACGTAATCCATTTTTCATCTCCGGTTATTAAACGTTTCAGAAACGGCTCGATTTCATTCCGTTTCAGCAGCGCATCGCAGATGTTAATTCGGTCCATCATGTTTTTCACGCTCAACTCATGAGGAACCCATACGTCAAGCTTTTTTTTGTAACCAGTTTTGTGTAAATGGTTCAAAACAGTTTTGTGGTCAATGCCTAGCTCCATGCCAATATCGACACTGCTGATATGCTTATCTTGTTGGACTTTTTCAAGAATTTCATCAGATTTTTCAGTGATTGGACGACCGGAGCGTGACTCATCTTTCACATTGAAATTTCCAGAACGAAAGCGAGCGAACCATTTCCGCGCAACAGATTTCGATAAAGTACCTTCACCGTACACAGCACAAATTTTATCACAAGCCTGCGCAGCGTTCTTCCCCTTATCATAATAATATTGCAGAATATAGCGAAATTTCTCATTATTCTTCTCCATTTTCAAGTGCGAATAACTTTCCAACCACTGCACCGATTACAATGTTTCTACGCTCAAACTAACGTTCGGAAGGTCATCTAAAAAACGAGCCGTCGGTGGTGTCGCTGTGACTTGTTGTTCTTTAGTTATCGGCAACCAATGCCATCTATCGGGAAAAACGCCACGAACTTTTTCCCAGACCCAATATATAAATACTACGTACAAATTATAAACTTTTCAATTACCTTAATCACTGAAGGTTAATATATAACCCCTTTCCACATTAATTTTCATATTTTGTATACGTATTTCGACAACCAAGCAGCAGATAATTAAACAGTGTCGCACCTGGAAAACTATGGCAAAATACCCGTACGAAAAAAAATTGCGTTTATCTCGTGATGATGACAACTTAGTTGTCGAAATACGTGTACAGAATACGAAGATTAATGTGGAAAGGGGTTATATATCAACCTTCAGTGATTAAGTTAATCGACCACAGGCTCATCATCAAAATTACGTTTTCATTTACCAATGAAACTCATATTATTTTTATTCCGTTTCTAAATTGATGTTGTCTGAAACAATTCTACTTTTTTGAAATAAAGTCATAGTATTGATAATTACAAATGACACCAAAATAATGTTGTGCTTCTTTCCAAGCTGTGGCACAAGCATTCTGAAAAATTCGCGACAATAGTAAAATTCCCAAAAACTTTGTGGGGTTGATAAACAATTGTCAAGCATATGAAAGAAAAAGTCAAAATGTCGAAATATGGCCAAGGTTACATAGAGGTTAATTTAGAAAAAAGTTAAGAGACTCCAGAGAAACCGAGGAGGCCAATGATTTGGAAAAGTGGCAGTGGTATAATCTAATAAATCTATTTATCTAATATGTCAACAACAAACACTCAACTTTCCTTGGAAACAGAAATGCTACGAAATTACATACTTCATATATTTTTTTTCCTTCGAAAATATACAGTGTACATTTTGGTTCTCAACGATACAGATCGCGTACGGAGTTTGTTTTCGTACATGACAACAACTTAGTTGTCGAAATGCGTATACAGAATTACGAAAGTTAATGTGGAAAGGAGTTATATATCAACCTTAGCGATTAACTTCAAAAATATGTTTCATTAATAAAAATGATACGTAATTAATTCAAAATTACATTTTAGAGATAAAAAAATAATTTAAAATCTTCATTTAATGTATCTTTAAATTAAAATTAAAATCCCCAATACATGTACATCTTCTTATGAAAACTTGAGCAAACTTGTACATTTTATATTTAAAGGCAAATGGCAGTTGCGGAAGTGTTTCTTAGTGGTTAGAAGATTCCACATTCCTGTTCATTAGGTTAAGTGATCCAATATATACGATTTATGTATATCTTATGTAACTTGCAATAAAACTGGTGTAGGGTTTCTTGGAAACTCATACATTCGTACGTCCAATAAAATGATACTACTTCAACGTCTACATGTACTTTAGACACATTCCAATCACTTATACGGATTCCGCATTTTGTAACATACCAATCTAATACGGATTAATAATGATTATGTTCTAATTTTATCGAAAACAGTTTTTTTTCCTGTTAATTAACATAACTTACTGTTTTTATTAATCGATAATTAACAGCTTTCGTATGATTTATAATTTATATGAAATGATTTTCGAAAAAATATATGCAGTTGATAATACTATATACATACATATGTACATGCTCTCGACAATATTCCCTATAATAAAGTTTTAATGATCATTATAAAAGAAAAAAAAAGAGTGTTTCCTACCTGTATTGCAAGATAATTGAATAAATCTAATTAAAACGAAACACAAGTAACAGGTGGCGCAAAAGTAATGTCATAATTTGAATTGGCTGCCATTTTTGCAGATTGTGCCAAACTGTTCTTTGATATTTATGATGTAGGTATATAGTAGTTGTCAACAAGCCATGAAGCGATACACACCTCAAGAACGTGGAATTATTATTACCACTTATTTGACAAACTTTCAGTGTGTTGTTTTAGCGCAGCGTGAATTTCGTCGTCGTTTTCCTTGTCGTCATGTTACATGTGCTCGTTGCTGCACCTTGTAGAACTGTTTTTAGCAATCAATATCCATCGATGTTTAAGAGAAACGAGCAAGTTTCCTACAGCTAACTGGTGGATTGGAAGAGGTTCAGCAGCTTGGTCGCAATCCCTTACATTATTTTTTTTGTGGGGAAGGCTGAAAAATTTGGTTTATCCAAACCGACTTGAAAACAGACAACTTGTTGCTAGAATTACAAATGTCGGAAACTGCTCGTTCTGATCCTGAGACTGTTAGCAGAGTTACATTTTCAATTCTAAGAAGAACTACACTATGTATACAGGAAATGGATAAACTTTTTAAATGAGCTTCAATGAGATTTTTTTTGTAGCATTACATAATACCTGCTTCAGTAGGATCATATAAAACTTAAAATACTTGTAACTTAGTTACAATAGAGTTTTGGGCATATATTCATTAAACATTTTTAACTTGAAAGTGCTTCAGTATCACATCCTTAATCTGGGGGTACATCCAGTATATTTACAAAACGCTAAAGAAGCAACGATAAGAAAATCAACTACCTTACGCCAAGGGTCGAAGAGAATTAATGCCAAGTCATGCGGCGGTCATTGCAAACATTTCATACGTACAAATACTTATTACGAACCTAGCGTGCTGACAAGTATGATTGCTCCAGTCATCACACATCCTATGATCAATTTTGGTTGCTATAGAAAACACATACACTGCAGGCCATAAGTTTGGAATCAGTTCCAGTAAATTCATAAAAATTAAAATTTATCTATGTTACGTTCGTATTACTTTGATATAAGTACAAAGGATTATTCTTAAGTACATTATAAAGCTTTACATAAAAGATGTAGTTTTAAATGCATTAATAGTTGGAAAATAACGAGAGATTAAGGAAACTCTGCGTGCGGTATTATTTATTCGAGCAGGTAATATTTCTGCATAATGAACGATTACCTGGAATGGACAAATTTTATTGCAGACCCTTCCGCATAAACCTTTTGTAATTACATTTAGTTTTTATATTTAGTATTTAGTATTTATACATTTTGAAGTAATGAGAATATTTTAGTTGCTTCGTATCATTTAAAGTGTGTAGACACATAAAAGTGTGTAGAATCAGTAAACATCGTTTGATTATGGCGAAGAGAAAGCAGATATCGCTAGAAAAACGTGTAGAAATTATTAGTCATCATAATCGGGGAGATTCTATACGGGATATCGCGAAAAGAATGAAGATATCGTACAAAGGTGTACAAAATACAATTAAAAGATACCAGTCTACTGGAGGGTATACGGACAGAAAACGATCAGGAAGACCAAAAATTACAACTCCTGCAGAAGATCAGACAATTATATTGACGTCGAAAAGAGATAGAAGATTAACGGTCTCGCAAATCCGCGGTGAGTTTAACAGGGAGCGTGAAACTCGGATCTCTTTAACCACAGTAAAAGGGCGGCTCAGAGCGGCTGGACTGATGGGACGTGTAGCAGTTCGCAAACCGCGAAGGAAGATGTGCACATCTTGGTTTTGAACGGTGTGGATCGCGTACGGAGTGTGTTTTTCGTACAATTTTTTCGCCGTGTTTTACCAGGTGCGACACTTTGAAATTATCTGCTGATGATGACAACTTGGTTGTCGAAATGC
Source organism: Dermolepida albohirtum (assembly GCA_031893035.1). Classification (NCBI taxonomy): domain Eukaryota; kingdom Metazoa; phylum Arthropoda; class Insecta; order Coleoptera; family Scarabaeidae; genus Dermolepida; species Dermolepida albohirtum. The sequence continues at coordinate 21,627 of JAVIWB010000090.1, read as the reverse complement.
GTATACAGAATTTACAAAAGTTAATTGTGGAAAAGGGGTTATATATCAACCTTATTGATCAAGTTTTGGTATATTAATATTGTTTTATTTTTACAATGTTTGTTAAAGCCACTACAATATTTTCATTATATTCAGAAGTGATTCCTAACTTATGCAAGTGATTCCAAACTTATGGCCTGCAGTGTAATTTACATTTTACATATTTTTTAGTATTATTTGATCGCTTTTAAACAATTTTAAATAGTTCACAGCTTTCTAGATTAAAACCTAAAAGATGTTTTCGTAACCAGTAAAAACGAAAATTGAAATTAACGAAAGTTACAAAAATAGATGATACGTTGTCAGGAGCAAAATTTATGAAACAATTACAATTGCTTTATTTTAAAGGAATTATTATAAAAGAACCTACAGCAAAAATATATTTTCTCAATTTTCTTGATATTTTTCTTAGTTAAAATTATTTACATAACGGTTTCCTTTCATCTAAATTTATTGTCGACATTTAACTCAAAGGGGACTCTTAATAAGATTCCTTCTTTGTTAGATATTTCATTTTCCTTTAATTTTTCCGTTCCATTGAGGGCCAAAAAATTCGTGTAGTAATTGTAAATACCTACTGTATAAATAATACGTTTTAATATCTTTCCGAAGTAATTAGATTTTAGAAATTTAAATTTAACGAAAAAAAAAATGAGAGAAACTCCGGTTATTAAACGTGACATTTATGAAAAGACGTTTATAAAAAAAAATGTCGAAATATCGTTGGTGAATTACGTTTCCACGTTTCCAGTTGGGAAACCGTACTCGGTTAGGAGTTAGTAAAATGCAACGATGAACGACAAAAGGTCACAGAAAACCAGTGTTCAAATTGAAACCTACTGGAACTTATGAAAAGGTGTGTATATATCGACGTGAATTTATAAATTCTCCATCGTATGTGAATTTCAGTTTAGGAAAACGGTGCGAAGCTCATAATAGAAATTCAGTTACACATAGTGTGCCGGGTGCATGGAACTTTATAAAGCAACATATCATAGACACGACCGCAAATTAGCTGATCCAGACCAACGAATTGCAGGGAATATTCCCAGCATCATAGAGTTGGAAAACCCTAAAACGCCAACTATTTTCGTTTAGACCACCGGATGTTCGCATACACACGTATACACACACACACACACATACACATATACAAGCACAAAAAAAGCAGGGAGGGAAAAAGTAAAAGAGAACGAAAATGACCACACATAAAAACGTATTTAGTAACATCCAGAACACAATCTTGTTGGTTAAATGTTATGAGCGGTCAGCAGTATACTCTAATTCACCCGGCGAGCACGAATGCTGTTCGGGTTTTATTGTCGAACAAAAAAAGAATTGCTGCGTTGTTATTATTTATTTATTTAGTATTATCACTTATTGTGATAGTTTATTGGAAGATCGTTTTTCTTTTTTTTTTCGGAAAATTAAAATATCGGATACAATAACTGCCGACTCACCATTTTTTACTGCATGTACAGAATTCTCCACTAGCAATCTAAAAGACACAATATTAATTATTGAATTCTTATTTGGAGTGACCTGTGATTTTTAAACAAAATAAAACTAAAATTTTGACAGTCGTTATCCGTTGTATTACAGTTACACTTGTATAATTTCGTATTATTTAAATAAACAATATTATAGCCTAACTAAAGCCAATATATTATTAAATTTTATGTAATGATAAACATAATTCATGCATATTCTTTAGTATCTATGTATTTAAGTACTTTAAAACAAAATTATCAACATTGATATGATATTTTACAACCCAACAAAGGCGATCAAATAAAGACCTTTTCTCGGAAATTTTAAATATGATTACATTAAACCATAAATCAAGTAACGAGAGGTTCGAGGGTAGCCGTTTATATTTCGGGAATAGCAAACAAACAAAAGAATGTTATTATCGAAAATAGTTTTAATGCTTTTCAAAATATTCCCCTTGAAAATCAATGCACTTTTGCATTCGTTTAAACCAATCTGAAAAGCATTGCTGCCACTGTGAAGGCGGTATCTCCAAAATATGAGTTTTGAATGTCTCAATTGCCTCTTCCGGCGTAGAAAACCGTTGACCACGAAGTTTATTCTTCACGTGTGGGAACAAAAAAAAACACAAGGTGCCAGATCAGGGCTGCACGGTGGATGGCTTATCATTTCAATATTTTGCCTGTTCAAATATTCAATTGTTTGAACCAACCTGTGAGGACTCGCATTGTCATGGTGGAGAATGATTTCTCGTTTTCGGTTTGTTTTCCTTATTTCTTCGAAAACTTTTGGCAAACAAATAGTTGTGTACTATTCGGAATTGACCGTTCTACAACTCTCTAAAGGCACGGTTACAACGTGACCGGTTTTTCCGAAAAAAACAGGTGACCGTTTGTTTTGATGTGCCTCGAGCGCGAACGACTTTTGTTGGTTTTGGCTCATCTCGGAATACCCACACAGTCAACTGCTGTTTACTATTGGGCTCATTCGTATAGATCCAAGATTCATCTCCTGTGACGACTTTATAAATGTTCTTTGAAGCACCGCCATTGTATTTTTTGTGCATTTCTTGGCACCAATCGACGCGAATCCTTTTTGAGCGGTTGTCCAATTATGTGGTACCCAACATGAACATAGCTTCTTAACGGCTAAATGTTCATGCAGGATCTTATGCACACTGGTGTTACTAATACCTAGAGATGCCTCGATCTCACGGTATGTCACATGACGGTCTCGCATTATCAATTCAGACACTGCATTAAAGTTTTCCGATACAACAACATTTGTCGGACGACCTTCACGAAAGCCATCGCCCAAAGAACGCCGTCCAAGTTTGAATTCACTATACCAACGATATACTGTAATTTTCGTTGGTGCGACCTATCATTGAAGTAGAGATTCTTACAGGAAACGCATTTTTTACAGACAAATTTGTCCCGGGAAAACGAAGACTTATCGCAGACTTTACATGTTATTTTTACGCCATCTTTTATTAACTTTCTTACATTACGTTTTCTACGAGTTGTGGCACTGTCACAATCTTCTGATATTATGCTATACACGTAAACAGCAATATAACAAATGTTGTTCTCACCGAACTGACGCGATGTACTAAATTTACTCTGTGAATTAAGTAAGCACCCCCAACGACTGTTGCGCCGGTAAGAATTGGCGCAACTATTTGTTAGATTTCTCAAGAACAGCGTCATTGTTCAAGTTATCCAAAAACCACTAGCAATATTTAATGCTTCCATGATAATAAACATGTGGTTGCAGAGACGTTTCTCAAATATTAACATCTAATGTCAACACAAACTGGCTTCATCTGTTAGGACATTATCGAGCCTTGATAATGTCCTAACAGACGAAACTAGTCGCAATAAATATATATGATGTAAAATTTAGACAGTGTTTTATTTATTCCTAGTTTATATGTATTTATTTAAATAAACTACAACCTATAAAATTACAGTGAATAATTTAAGAAATATTTTTTTATTTATTATTGACACTGAGTAGTTATATAATCCAAGCTTATTCGTATTCCATACTATATTCCCATCACAAACATCTAAAAATAACGTATTGTCTGTACAAAATAGATTACGGCAAAAATAAGATTTTCAAGGTACACACAGACGGATTTTGCGACACTAACTCTCTGAAACTGTGGGGGCCCCTCGTTTTAAGAGAAAGCTTATTTATTAGACGCAACAAGGAACTTTTACGTCTCCACTATTGAAATAGATTGCTCTAGATCGTCCTCCTCCTTTTTTTTCCTCTCGCCTCTCATCCTTTTATTCGCCTGCTGTTGCTTCTCTCTGCTTTTTTTACCATTCTTATACTTTTCTTAACATTTTTGTTCCTTCCTTGTGTTACAGGTCGTGGTGGAATTACCGAACGCCGCTCTGGAATATGGAGATTTAACAGTGGAAGAAGGATCGGCAGTCAAACCAGATTTACACTTTGACGTTCAATTGATGCACCTTTACGTCATGACTAAAAGAAAGGTAGGATTTGTGCCCTTATACGTTGTCGATTATGGTTACTTTAATTCGTATGTAAAATGTGATTTCGCGTAATAATTTTTCCCTGAAAATTTCTTTAAATTTTAGACAATTTGTAGTTACACTCTATACCGGGCTTATTTCCAAGCAAAGAAAGAATTTTTACTAAAAGTTCAGTGGAAAATAACGTGGTAACTAGCAAAGAGTGATTTATTTTAATACTATGAAGATTTGTTAATAAAACCAATATTAGAATTATTAGAATCTAATCCGATAAAGTAAATAACTAAGTTATTACTGTACATCAAAAGACAAGCATAAAAGCACCAGATGCCTAATAGCTCAACAAAAGGCAACCCATATTATCGGCAAGACATTAATTAAGGCGCGTTTCAATTAACCTTTAAATGAGAGATAAAAGAATGGATGAAAAAAGCTATTGATGGAAGGGCGTTGAGCAAAATAATTGAGGAGGATAAAGCTTGCAAAAGAATAATTTCTAGTTAATACGTGGGTTGTCTTTAAGTTTTGCATATAAAACTAGAATAAAACAGTCGATAGATTTTAAAGACTTCATTGTATTTCGAATTATTCTCCACAAAAATTAATGCACTTTTGCATACGCTCGAATCAACTCTGGAAGCCGTTGTTCCACTCGTTTGTTGGTGCAGTCAAAAGTATTGACTGCTCGTTCTGACGACTGGAACCTTTGACCACGCAGTCCATTGTTGATTTAGGTAAAGGTACTTAAGTCGGGACTGTATGGAGGATGTTCCAAAAATTCGACGTTTTGTTGCGTTAAAAATTCAATTGTCTTGCGTGCTGTGTGCGAACTTTCATTGTTTTTCGAAGCTGAGCGATTACATGCGGCTAACAAATGGTTGTACACCAAGCGGCAGTAACAGTTCTTTGATCTTGTAAAGGAATTGTTGCTACATGACTTGCTTTTGGAACAAATGTCGCGACCATCTTTTTGGAGACACTTCGAGAACGAATGGCTTTTGTCGGCTTTTCTTCACCTTGGAACACCCAGACAGATGACTGGCGTTTATTTTCTAGCTAGTATGAGTAAATCCAAAATTCATCACCACTGACAATGTTGTACACGTTTTTAGAGTTTCCGGCGTTGAGGTGATCCAAAGTTTTTTGACATCATTTCCCCTAAGTGCTTTCTATTCTTCGGTCAACAGATGCAATATCTAACGGGAAACTACTTTTTTTCCACACAATTCTTTATGCAATTTTTTTCTAATTCGGATCGTTAAAATTTCCAATAAAGCTTCAATCTGACGATATGTCACATGTCGATATTCGTTGTAGTAACTGCCGTCTTTGGTGAAGCTGCTCTTGGATCGTCGCTAAGACTAATCCGTCCACGCTTGAATTTTCCATATCAACGAGAAATTGTTGACTGACATCTCGGCAAGGCATTCTTGTTGAGATAATTATAAAAAATTATTCCGCGAAAATGTTCTCGGTTTAATTCTATCAGGTTGTTACATATGAAATGTCCGATTTTGTAAGGAATAAAAAAAGTCTAAATTTAAAAAAATATAAATATTTATTCTGCAAAATAGTCTCCATTTACATCAATAGTTTGTTGCCAACGGCCTGGAAGCTGAAAAATTCCCTTTGAAAAGAAATCTAGGTTTTGACGGCTCACATATAGCTCAAACACTGCTATTACAGACTCCCGGTCAGGGAAGTCCCTATTTTTTAAGTGATTGTCTAAACTTCGGAAAAAATGAAAATCAGTTGGCGAAAGATCAGGTGAATAAGGTGGGTGAGGGAGAATTTCGTAACCAAATTCCGAAAGTTTTTGGATTATCTGCCGTGCAACATGAGGCCTTGCATTATCATGACGAAGTATGGATCCATGTCTATTGACTAGTGAGGGCTGCAAGCGGCTCAATTTTCCATGCATAGTTTCCAGTTCGGCACAATAGTACGCTGCCGTGATGGTTTCACCAGGTTGCAAAAATGAATAGTGAATAATACCCTTACTGGTTCACCATACAGTCACCATAATCTTTCGCGGGTGAAGTGATGCTCGTGCATGGTGTCTTGGTGCTTCACCTCGATCTAACCATTGTCCTGACCGCCTCCGATTATCATAAAGTATCCACTTTTCGGCACACGTTACCACTCGATGAAGAAACGGTTCAACTTTCTGCCGATTAGCCAAAGAGGTAGTCACCTCTAATCGACGGAGCTTATTGGCTTCCGTTAATTGGTGTGGCATCCATCGATCGAGTTTCTTCACTTTGCCAATCGAAGAAAGGTGACGACTAATGGTGGCAATAGACACTTGAAATGTTTCTGCAAGGCTACGCACTGTTGTCGACGGATTACTTTCAACTTCTACACGCAGCTCGTCGTCATTAACGGTGCTACGCGCATATCCGCGAGGCTCATTTTCCAAATCAAAATTTCCCTCGCTGAATTTTTTAAACTATCGCCGTAATGTGCGTTCATTACACGTGGTTTCACCGAACGTCTGATTAATTTCTCGCGTTGCTGCAGCTGCATTTAATCCCTTTTTAAATTGGAAGAGGTAAATTGCCCGACTATCTCTTGCCGACAGCATTTCCATAGGAGAGACAAGGACAGGTGTATTAATCTTTCCAAGAAATGGAACAGATACACACTTCAAAATAAATACCCTTTTCTACAAATACAATAATAATTTTCATCAAAAACATACACGTCTTCACACAGGTGCGATTCAATTCAGACTGAAGGAAAAACCGGACATTACATTTGTAACAACCTGATATTTCTCAACAAACTTGTCAAATTTGACAGTTCATTGTAGCTACAACACTACACGTATCGCACTGAAGCTTTGCATTTAGGTTAACTAAAGATGGAGGTTAATTTTTAGTACTGGCATTTGATTAATGACGCCTTCTATCTCCCACTATGCAAAACTTAAGAGACATCCCACGTATTAACTAGAAATTATTCTTTTACGAGTTTTATCCTTCTCAATTATTTTGCTCAACGCCCTTCCATAGCTTTTCTCATTCATTAGTTTATCTCTATTAATTCCAAATTTGTTATATCAACGACTTTTCCTTGGCCTCTTTTGCTTCTAGATTCAACTGGTTACAAATATGTTTTTGTAGTTTCGTATACGTCGACCTAATAGTTAACTACAGGATGCAAATGAAAAGAAAAGGTTAAACGAACTTAGTATCGCCTTGATTGAATTAGTTCGTTTATTGGTTGAAATATACAAATTGTATTTATATGTATTTATGTTCTAGTATTAAAAGCGATTGTATTAATTTAATATTCAAAAGTACATGTTTAATATGCAGAGCGCTAGCGATCTGAATCATCATGTATCTATTAAACTTTTATTAATAGAAAGTTCATTGTTCATTCAAGCATTGATTAATAATAATAAACAAGCAGCGTAAATCGAATGGAAAAAAAAAAGGCTATTGGAGACTATCGTTATGAACTATAGTGTTGTATTATCGGCCTTGTTTGTAATTATAAGAAAACGAATAGTGTTTCACTTTTACAAGAGACCTTGAGCCCAGGCATGTTCGCTTTAAGTAAATGAATCATGGTAAAGACCTTTTATACGTTACATAAGTTCAATATAACTGATTTTACCTTCTCAATTATTCTTGGAATGCGGTCTTACAAAAAAAAAAAAGTACTGAACATGAACGTGTGCTGAAAAGCCCTAACTTCGATTTCGATATGTAAATAATGTAAAATACATTAGTAGTTATGACATGCAACAATGTTACAGGACAATGCATTTGAAAAAATATTGAAATAGCTTTGAAAACTAGCATTGCAATAAGTCTCTAAAATAATAAAATATTGCACAATCTGTTTACAGAAGGCAAAAATTTTTTTGATATTCCTTGGACTATTTTGAGATTTTTTGTCCTCAAATGATTATCGGAAGGTACAGGGCAATAAAGGCTTGGATATTTTAAAAATATTAATAATAATAATCTTTATTTGTCCAACAGATAACCAATTACAGGGCAAAAAAATTAATTAAAAAATACAGTGCCAAGAATACAAACGAAACGTAAGTAATTACAAAGGTACCATATAAAAAGAAGAAAAAATTAAAAATTAAAATAAATTAAATCTAAAGAAATCAATAAATATTGGGTTGGCAACTAAGTACTTTCGGTTTTGTAGTATAAAATAAAACACCTTTTTTTTAAACAAAGAATAGTTTTTAATCAATTATATATTTTCCATTTTGCTCAATGACCTTTTGCCACCTTTCTTTGAGCTGCATGATTCCGCGCTCATAAAATTTCTGGTTCTTATCAGCAAAAAACTGAACCAGGTGCGAGTGAAGGTCATCGTCATTTGTGAAAGTTTTACCATTCAAAGAATTCTGCAAACTTCGAAATAAATGGTAATCAGATGGTACTAGATCAGGGCTGTATGGGGGATGTGGCATCACTTCTCAGCCAAACTCCAATAGTTTCCCACGAATTGCCAAAGATGTGTGAGGCCTTGCATTATCTTGGTGGAAAACTACACCTTTCCGATTTGACAATTCTGGCCGTTTTTCTTTGATTGCTTCATTCAGTTTTATTAATTGTTGACAGTAAACATCAGAATTGATCGTTTGGTTCCTTGGAAGCAGCTCAAAAAACACAACACTTTGTAATCCCACCAAACTGACAGCATGATCTTTTTTGGATGCAATTCAGCTTTCGATGTGGTTTGAGCTGGTTTATCGTGTTTGCTCCATGATCGTTTTCGAACTATGTTACTATACAGGACCCATTTTTCATCACCAGTGATGATTCTTTTTAAGAAAGGGTCGGTTTCATTTCGTCTAAGGTGCATATCGCAAAAGTTGATTCTTTGTGTTAAATGAATTTCTGTCAATTCGTGAGGTACCCAAATATCAAGCTTCTTAACTAGCCCAAGACATTTTAAATGGTTTTCAATTGTTGTGTGCGATACATGTAGCCTCTCCGCAACCTCTCGAGCAGTTGTATGACGATCCTCTTCAATTATGACTTTGATTTGGTCATCATCAACTTCAGTAGGCCGACCAGAACGTTGCTCATCTTTGAGGGAAAATTCTCCAGAACGGAATTTTTTATACCAATTCTGACACGTGCGCTCTGTTAAGTTACTAGCACCATAAACTTCACATATCTTTTTGTGAGCCGCAGCAGCTTTCTTTCCTTTACGGAAATAAAATAGTAAAATATGTCGAAAATGTTCGTTTCTGCACTCCATTTAAAATTAACCCACAACTAATAGCTTTAATAAAAATCACGCACTACTTGCTTCTGAAGTTACGTCAATGTGACTAGTATCACGCGACAAACGGTAAAGTACAGCACTAACATACGTTATACAAAAAATAAAGCTCTATCAGTAAAAACAGAAAGTACTTAGTTGCCAACCCAATATTAATTTTGTAAATGAACTATTTATTGAAACTAAAGCTAATGGTATAGATTTCCTAATAAATCAGTAGCATTCGGACTCGTATACGAAGAAGTTTTATATAAAACATTCGTTCTCACTTTAGGAACCAGAAAGGTGTCATCCGATGGACTTGAACCTCGAGGAACACGAAAGTTCCTGCCTTGAAGCCTAGAAGTAATCAATTGTTTTTATTCAGTAACATCGGAGGCACAATCTTCGCCGAAGTCTAATACCCGATTATTCAATCAAATTTTTTAAATCTACCAATCACGTTATAATGTATAAGACCGTTTTGCTATCCGTATTAACAGATATTTGCAAAACGGTCTGATACATTGTGGTATTACTATTTATTAATACCATCTGTCAGTCTCGTTTTTGTCTGCTCGCATCTGGGAGCCATCCATCAAATCTTTGAATCCCTTCTCACTCAAGCAGGCACGATTTTTTTATAACATTTGTGAAAAAACAATAGTGAAAGACTAAATATTTAAGAATCTACGGTAAGTAATACCATGTCGGCATCAGAAAAACAGAAATTACAACAAAAAGGGATGATCCCCAAATGCAACTAATTAACAAAATGGATCAGAAAAAGAGCTACGGAGAGTTACGAGTAGCGCAAACCGTTTTTGCATCAGTGAAATTGATTGAATTAAAAAGGGCACGGCAGCGTCGCAACTGGACTGCGGAATAGTGAAAAAATGTCCTCTCGATTGACTAGTCGAAGTCCAAGTTTTCGCGAAAAGATTCCAAAGCGAAGAAATGCTCCACGATTGTGTTATACCAACTATGAAGCATATAGGCGATTCCATCTTAGTATGAAGTTGTTTTTCATTCCAGGGAACTAGAAATTTGCAGAAAAAAAAATTGTGTTAGAAATCGTGAACAAAGTTATTCAATTCCATTTAGTTTTCACTTCATTGGACAAAATATTTATACACCGCTAAAATATACAAGGATTATTTGACATAAAAGCAACATAAAAATATTCACATTATGACGTGGCCGCTTCAAAGCTCGAATTTGAAGCCTATCGACTTGTGGAACGAAGTCGATAGGAGGATGAAAATCTGAGGGGAAAAATGAGAGCTTTATTTTGAAGCAAAACCTCTGGAATACGTTTTAGAATGAAAAATACGACATATGTAGAGAGAATATTGCTGCTTCACGTTAACGCATACACTCTGCTATTCAGCCAAGCATGTTTCTAATAACAATCTATAGTTGTGAATTAGTAATGCGAAGAGTTCGAAGACAACCAAATCTCTCTATAAAGATATTGATAGTTATTTGTTGTTGGAGAGGTTAGTATCCAGAAGCTAGGCATCGTAGAATAGGCTCTGCACGACCTAGAAAAATCACCGAACGGAAAGATAGAATGCTAAAATTGCTTATCCTTGGAGACCGGCATAGTACTTCTAGATCTGTGGGAAGTATTTTTCTTTTTTGGTAGAGATGGGTCATAGAATAAGCCGTGTTTGTCCATTTGGTTTGATTTACTCTTGTCCAAGACTAATGCTTCCTCTCTCTAGTCAGCACCGTGCTTTTAGATTAGAATGGTGTAATGTATGAGCATATTGGGATGAAGAATGGAACAATATCGTTTTTTCAGGCAAATCTCAGTTTTATTTGTAAATCAATAATGATTGTGGCAAATTTGGCGTCAAAAAGAAGAATACAATTTTCCGTAAAGCGCGAGACTGCATTTACTAGACAGTTCATGATTTTGGGTGGAATTTAGGAGGTAGAACTCGTTTAATATTCCTTCGAGTTCATTTAAATGCTCAAAGGTATATGCTATCTGCTTCTGGGCTTCCGGACTGAAACCGCGTCACTGCTGCACTGAAACTCAGTTTCAGTGCAGTAGTTCAGCCCTGAAGATGTTCCATATAAATGGGTATGAAACGTCGGCAGATATACAAGTGACGCGGTTCCAGCTCGGAAGCCCAGAAGCAGATAGCATGGACCACGACCGCAGAAGTCTACGTACCAGATTGCTCAAAGGTATATTTGTTAATTTCTGAAACAATTGATTTAACCACAGTTCCGTAGAACGTGAGACTACACTTGCTAAACGACACATGGTTTAGGGTGGAATTAGCATAGGAAGCATAACTCGTTTAATATCCCTTTGAGTCATTTAAATGCTCAAAGATACATTTGTAAATTTCTGGAAGAATTGATTTTACCATAGTTCCGCAGAACGTGAGACTACACTTACTAGACAATTCATGGAATTAGCATAGGAAGCAGAGCTCATTTAATATCCTTTCGAGTTCATTTAAATGCTCAAAGGTACATTTACTCATTTCTGGAACCATTTGTTTTAGATTAAATAATGCTACATTCCAACAAGACACCTATCACCCTTAGAACATATCTATCTGAGATATGATAGGTCGAATAGTTGGTATGCTTCCCAACCTTCCAATGAACATAAAACAGTTACATCATTTCCTACAAGTAGCTTGGAATGAACTTTTGCAGGAGTTTCCGGCCAAATATCAAAATATATTCCTTATTATGAAGCATCAACTCGTTATTAAATGTTCTTTATAAAGGGTATGAATTTTTCAATGAAATGTCATTTATTATTCTAAAAACATGGCAAAAAATTTGGTTAAAAAATATATACTTTTAATGAGTGTTTCGTATATAAACTTTTTGAATAATATTTTTTTGTTTTTTATAATTTTTCTGCTTGGTCAAACTTTCGTGAGCGGCAGTGTATAACAAACTTGTGAAATTTTCTTCCATCAACACTCCAGTCATTCAAAATTTTCACGCGGTGAAACGAGACCGACAACATTACATTCCATTTTAAAATGACAACTGACTCCTCAGACAGTTTAGATTATTAAAAGATTTGATTTGATTTATGCTTTCCACGAGAATCGGGCAAACATAAACTTTTTATTAGCTAAAAATGTGACAGCTTATTAATGTCATGAATTTGTAACATTTCAAAAATAAAACAGGGGTCGCCGTTGGATTTTTGCATTAAAATTCGCTGCCGTCTTCCTCTGTTATATCCATTTATGCAAATAATAATTACAAGAAAAATAACTGTCTACGTAATAAAGCGATGCCATTTTCGAGTAAATTTTCCAAAGGACGTGGAAGAGCAAAATAAGCATCGACTTAAATACTTCATAATTTACTGCTAATAATGATTAAATCTTTTATTTTTTTTCCCCCCGTTTCCTTCCACTTCTCCCCGCCTCTGCTATATTCTCGAGCCCTCACGATCCACGGTCCCCCTTCGACACCCATTCCACATTTTCTCTTTGCATCAACCGCCAGTCGCTTTCGCTAAAAATGACAAAGTAATTTAATTACGATATTCACGATATTGCCCGATTGGAGTTTTAAGATTTTTCGAGTTTTTTTTTTCTCTCCTTTCAAGTCTATAAATGCAATAACACGCATTAACGATCGCGTTTTAAAATTATTTTATTGAGAAAAAGTAATTGAAGCGTAGAATGCGTCCAATTTTTTTCTGCTAAATCTATTCAGTAACAAAACGCAAACGGACTCTCATCAAATTGCTTACTTTTTAGGCAATTCGTTAAAAATTAAAGAAAAGTCTTATCAAAAATATTATTTAATCAATTGTTAATTTAACGGACGCTAGATAAAATACGAGAAGATTCATATAAATTAATCGGAGATTATCAAGATTAAAAAGCCTTACAAAAATAATATTTCAGATTTCACATGCATATATACCAAGTTTGTTCAAAAGTAAAGGTGAATTTTGAATTTCTTTGAAAAGTATTTATTCATCAATATCCATTTTGTCCACTTCAAAGTAATCCCCCCCAGATATAATGCACTTATGCCAGCGCTTCTTCCAATCCTCGAAGCACTTGAAATGCGCTTTTCGGTATGGCCATCAGCTCGTTCTTCGATTCTGACTTTATCTCATCAATTGTGGTAAAATGCTTTCCTTTCATTGGTCTCTTCAGTTTTGGGAATAGGAAAAAGTCGCAGGAAGCCAAATCTGGTGAATAAGGTGGTTGAGGCATGATTAGGGTGTAGTTGTTGGCCAAAAAATCATGAACAAGCATTGATGTGTGAGCTGGTGCATTATCGTGATGCAGAATCCATGATTTTTTTTCCACAATTCCGATCGTTTGAGCCGTATTGCTTCACGCAAACGTTGCATAACTTCCTTGTAGTATTCCTTATTAACCGTACGACCAGTTGGCAAGAACTCATGATGCACCACGCCATTGTAATGGAAGAAAATAGTGAGCAAAACCTTCACATTTGATCGAACTTGGCGTGTATTTTCTCGCCCTTCTGTAAAGCGCTTGTACCACTTATAAACACTTTTTTGGGACAAAGTGGACTCACCGAATGCCACAGTCAACATTTCAAATGCCTTGGAGCACTTTATTCCATTTTTAACGCAAAATTTAGTACATATTCTTTGATCCATTTTTTTCAAAAGTCAAAAATCGAAGAACACACAAACGTGACTAAGCTTTTCAGTTGTCAACAACACACTACTAATCCAAATTGGCTGATAATGCCAACATATGACTAACACATGTGTATCAACATAACAAAAAAAATTTCGATAATCAAATGAACACAGCGCGCGAAAATTCAAAATTCACCTTTCCTTTTGAACAAACCACGTACATTACCGGCCTTAAAAGAGGGATCACTATAGGTAAAATACAAAAAATGGTATCGTTGGCAAAACTTACTGGGTCTTAAGCAATAAAAAGATATTTTTACTTGGTTCTGGTGAATACTAAAAAAAACAGATTCATTACAGGAATTTATTATATTTCATTTACTATCACGTAACTCTAGTGTTACATACATATTTTATTAATATTAAGTAATTCAATGTCACATAATTTTCTGTTTCTAAAACACATGTATCGAAATACTGTTAAACTACATAATTCTCTAAGATTGCATACATTTTGCATTAACTTTAGGCAATTCAATGCTACATTATTTCCTGTTTCTGAAATACAAAGGGTACTAGGAAAGTTTTGCAATACAGCTTTGTTTATTTAATTTTTTCAAAGCAATTTCTTCTACACTCAATGCATCTCCCCATCCTCCGAAACCAATCTTTAAACCAATTCTGCCAAGTTTCACTAGGGAGTAAAACACACTCGTTGTCCCAAGTCCACACAAGGTCCTCATCACTGGAAAACCGCCTCCCTTTTAGCTTCATTTTCACATGCGGGAACAGTGTAAAGTCGCAGGGAGCAAGATCTGGACTGTAGGAAATATGCTCGAGAAATTTCAATCCCGTCGTGGTCAAATATTCGGTGCAGGCTTTGGCGCGGTGAGCTGGAGAGATATCGTGATGGAGGAACCAGGTGTCCATTCTTGACTTTGGCTGCAGGTTCTTCATAGATCCAACGACTTTAGGCAGGCACTGTTCAGCAAACCACTTAGCTGTGACTGTCTTCTGTGTGTCCAAAACGACGCGTTCCACAATTCCACTCGATTTGAAAAATAGCGGAAGCAGCTTTAAGGCTTATTAATTTCAACTATTCGTTTATTTTTGTGATTTCGACCTTATTTTCATTTGAGGATGAATGGCTTCTATACCTTTCAGCGAAGAAAAAATAGGTATTTAAAGATTTAAAGCGAGTAAAATTTTCTGGATTGTAGATTACCAGGGCCGTTGTCTATTGCTTCTTCTCGTTTTCGGCATCTTTGACAATACTACTTTAGTTGGTGTGGATGAAATGTCATGAAACAAAGTAGCAGTTTCAATGCTAATTTTTTTTCATTTCCAATCGTGAAGTGCTTAATTATATAATTATTGCGTCGAAAACTTGCTGCGCATTAAAATAATTAGATCTGCTCTATTATGTAATTTATGGCATG
This sequence comes from Dermolepida albohirtum, assembly GCA_031893035.1. Classification (NCBI taxonomy): domain Eukaryota; kingdom Metazoa; phylum Arthropoda; class Insecta; order Coleoptera; family Scarabaeidae; genus Dermolepida; species Dermolepida albohirtum. The sequence goes on along the minus strand of JAVIWB010000090.1, from coordinate 6,280 downwards.
TTAACTGACTTTAAACTGTACTGTTTGGTAGCTTAATTGGTTAGAGCAACCGTCTAGAGAACGGTAGATACAGGTTCGAGTCCTGGTCAAGTACAGACAATTTTTAATTACTTCTCTTTAATTAATAAGAACGATGACATAGCAGGAAAGTTAGTTTTCAAGAATCAATTTTCAAATTGAAAATCCTTTTTTTATTATTAAAATTACTTTTACTAGAATTAAGAAATTTCTGGATATTATTCTTCATCACAATAGCTCGATATGAGACTGTATTGATTAATATGAGAATAATGCCAAAAAATTTTCTTGTCGAATAAATATCTTTTTTTTTTCTTTTAATGGAAAATAATTTTGCAATCACATGCTTGAAAATCTTAAATAAACACATCTCGGTATGCATTAAGATTTTTCCGATCAAAATACCGTTTTTCTCTTTTTTTTTTAAGAATAGCGAAGAAAGAGAGCGCCCACACACACAAAAAAGAGCGAAAACAAAATATCGTCTGGTCCGGTCAGCACTAGGCCCTCAGAGACTCTCTTTCAGCTCTTCTGTATCGAATTAGACTGTCGGGATATATCGACCCGATAGAATAGCATTACCTCATCTTTACATTGCCACAAATGGATGCCGGGATTACGTCCTTTTCAATTTTTTTTTCCTCTTATTCATATATCCGTCTTTGCTTGTGTAACAGGAAACCACAAGGTTGCAATGCCCGATGCCGGAGCGCACTATTCAATATTACAACTCAGGTGTTGCAAGCACCGCCGTCCCTGCACGCTGCTTAAACTGTCCGAACTGCATTTACAGTGTTAGCAGGTGCAGTATATGCATAGTGCTTATATTACACCGTCCAATAATAAAAATGCGATACGTAAACATGTGTATTGTAATACGGAGGTAATTGTTTTGAGGGTTGTTTATAAACCTGTCATGGCCAGGATAGCTGTAAATTATTAATTTTGACATTAAAATTACAAGTGAATTTTATTTTTGAAATGAAATGGGGTAGAATTTCTGTAGCTACCGTTAGTAAATATTGACACATTTGAATCAATGTATGGGTAATTATATATCAGCGTAATGCTCACAGTTATGTTTAAGCTATCGATTAAAAGGTTGGTATTCGCATTGTGATTAATATCTGTTAATTACTCAGTAGCAGGCCATTGGATATTTCATTATGAAATTCATAATTCGGTGCTCATTAACATACAGATAAAAAATAATAATAATAATGAAAATATTGTGCAAACTAGAAGTAGCACCACAAAAATGTATATACAGGGATAACTAGAAAAGTTTTTTACTTATAAAGGGTTTTCCAATAGGGACTTGACAACTTTTAATTCAATTTGTGAACGCACCCTTTCACTAACCATCGAACTGTCACTGTCAATTTATTCAGCAAACTTAACATTTTCATCATGGTAAAGTACACGAACGAACAGCGTCTGCAAACTATAAAAATTTGCTACAGAAATTCGGAGTCGGTGACCGCTACTTTAAGAGCGTTAACTCCGATTTTCGGTCGTAATTCTCGCCCTAGTAGACAGGCAGTAACAAGTTTAGTGCAAAAATTTGAGCCTACATATTCGTTGTGTGATGTTGCCGTGCCAATGAGACAACGGGTTGATCGAAGTGTCGAAAATATCGCTGCCGTTGAAACGTCCGTAGCAAATGTTCCAAATCAGTCAGTTCCACGGCGTTCTCAAGAGTTGGGCATCGCCCAGACCACTTTATGGGGAATTTTGCGTAAGGATCTTGGTTTACACCCATATAAGATCAAGCTGACTCAAGAATTAAAGTCGATGGACCATTTGAAGCGACGTACGTTCTCCGATTGGGCTCTGGAAAAGATGCGCCAAGATGATCAATTTCATCGCAAAATCATTTTCAGTGACGAAGCTCATTTTTGGCTCAATGGGTTCGTCAATAAGCAAAATATGCGTTATTGGACTTCAACCACAAAAAATAACTGTTTGGTGCGATTTGCATGCTGGCGGTATCATAGAGCCATATTTTTTCGTCGACGATAATAATCGTCACGTTACTGTGAATGTGTGAATTGGAAGATATGGACTTGGACGACACGTGGTTTCAGCAGGACGGTGCCACAAGCCACACAGCACACGTTACAATCGATTTATTGAAGAGTAAGTTTGATGAGCGTGTTATCTCAAGAAATGGACCAGTCGATTGGCCGCCTCGTTCGTGCGATTTAACGCCTCTAGACTTTTTTATCAAAACCATCTTTAAACCACATTCCAAACTTTCAGACCTATGTTTAGTAAAAGACCGTGTTTTTTTAGAATCACCTACAGGATTCCTTGCCCGTGCGGCACTGTATACATTGACGAAACAAAGCGATCTGTTGACGCTTGTATTTTAAAGAATGAACGTTGTACTAGGCTGCTGCGCGTGGCTGGTTCTACACTTGCTGAGGATAAGCTTGAAACCGGGCACCATATCCAGTTCGATTCTACTAAAATCCTGTCCCACACTGGTCATTACTATGGCCGAAAAATCCGTGTATCTACAGATATCTATAAACACCCCTGTGATGTTATCCTCTACACAACGCCTAGCAAGCATGTATCCATGAGTCCACTGACTCGTTAAGCCCTGAAAATGCCCCATACAAATGGTGACGAAACGTCGATACCAAATTTGTCGAAAACGCGGTTCCAGCCCGGATGAAAAAACTATAGATTATTACATTAGTGCAAAGAATTATTATTCAATCGTTGTAATAAATATATTGCAGGTAGAAATTACATTAAAAAATTAAAATTGTTATATTTTGCCAAGTTTATTTTTTCTATATTAGGCCGAGAATTTATGATGCCTACCTCGTATATCTATATACACAATTGTTTCTGTATGTACAACAATACACTTCCAGGTATATATAAACTTTTAATATAGAAACGATACTTCTAAAGAAATTATAAAACTACTTGAAACTGAAGAAACTTCATGTAACAGGTAACTTCCATTCAATTGCCCGGGCAAATTTAATATAGATTTTCGATTGTCGATATTCCCTATCTCACGAACTCTAGGTATGTACCCGCCCACCTATTATGTATATTTTTGTATCAAAGTTGCGAAATTAAATCGAATGACCCTTTCCACAAATGAATTAACACAGAATGTCCACTTTACTAAAATCATTGTACGGCGCTCGTATCCACCCCACAGCAACATCAATCAAACACACAGAGAGCGACAATCCCTCGATAGGGTTAGTAAACACGTATGGAAATCGGAATACTTGGAAAGTAAACAGTCTCGAGAGGAGCAAATTCGCATTTCAAACAATCACGTACCAAACGAAGTAAATAGCTGAAACACGCCCAACACTTTATAACAACGGGCCACCTTATAAAATATATTGGATATACGAAAACGGGAAATGCTGGTGGGTATGGGATTCTCTTTAAAAGAAACTATCCAACTTTACGGCGTATAAGACGTTTCCCTTCCAAGTAACTGGATAAGATCTTGATATTCTTGGTTTTCGTAGACTGTGAAATCGTATCCGAATCCTATTATTAATATAAATTACGTAGATTATAACCAATTACACGAAGTAGAGTTCACGTTTGTTTTAAAATTAATTTTAAACGTTTTACATCCAGTTCAAAACTTTACACATTAATCATCTCATAGCAAATAATTCCAATTAAACGAAAGTAACAATAACCCAACCCCTTGACTTCAAAAATAGCGGGAAATTTGAATTGAATATTTATTTAATATTTCAAGTATGCATCAAGAATGTTTCATAAAACAAAAAATTTATTTAGTTCAACATAATACAAAATTTTGACTTAATCATCCAAATTTATTTTGTCACCTTCAAAATAGGTTCTAAAGGCTGTTTCAAATTTCGCGGTTTTTCTAAACAATAAATAAAACACATAATTTGCATTCATTTTCAAAAATTTTTTATTGATAAGTATCAGTTATGATATTTATATGCGAAAAATAATATCTGCCAAATGGCCTCCTCTTTTTTTTCTTTACAGATCAGAATTTTTTGACAACTACGGGTGTGTCCTCATCATCAAAGACCCAAACATTGTTTTGAGCTTTGGTCGGCACATCGTAATAATACAGCCAAGTCTCGTCACCGATCACAATGTTGTTCACATACCGAGATTGTCCCTTATTAAACTTTCTTAGCATCTCCCGGCACCAAGTCACACGTCGTGTCATCTGCTCTTCAGTCAGTCGATGCGGCACCCAGAGAGAACAGAGTTTCTTCACGTGCAAATTATCATGCTGGATCGAAGGAATTGTTGATGCATTTAGGTCTGAAGTACCATCTATCTGTTGGTAGACCACTCGCCTGTCCTCGCCAAGCATTTTTCTCACATTAGAAACGTTTTCCTCCGTAACTGACGTTCATGGCCTTCCCGGTCTCTCAGCGTCCTCCACAGTTAAATTTCCCCTTTGGAATTCCTTATACCACCTGAATATCGTTGTGCGATGTGAACAAACATCACCTGGTGCAAGAGTCATTTCTTCGTAGCACTGGTCTATGTTTAAGCCACGCACTAAATTATAACGCAAAACTGCCCTTATCTCATTTCGTGACCACGATGCCATCGCAAGCACTTTACACTGTCACTGCTAATGAATAACTGAGCCCATCTATATGGCGCGGCGGCTACTATGCACGTATGAATATGTCTCAACATGCAGCAACAAGCAGCTTCCTACATTATTGCGTCATATTGCAAAACATTCCTAGTGCCCTTTGTATTTCCATAATGTCATTTATAGTATTTTAAGTTCATGGTAGCCGAGTTGGTCAGGGCTCCTACCCGGCAAGAGTGTGATGTGAGTTTGAATTTCACCGGAAGGCAATATTTTCAAATATTTTCTGCAGTATATATATAAATATATACAGGAAGAATTATGTTTTTATATTTATATATTATATGTATATGCTGTAGATTGGAAATCATTCCAGTTGCAAAACTACAACAAACTATAAAGTTCTAAAAAGATTTTCGAAAAATCTAATCAATTGCGTACAAGCTATGTAACTTTCAGCGCATTTTAAGAAAGTCAAGAATATATTAAGGTTTCAAAGAAAGAAATGGATAGTTCAATAGAATTCCATAAAGGATTTAAGTACTTACAATGCAACAATTCTTAGTACGACTTTATTGTCTCGAGGCATTTATATTTTCAATTGGCTATCGAGTAGCTATGTACATGGAGTATTTAAGTAGTTTATTGTTATTGGTGTATTAGTATTGTTGTGCAAGCAGAACAAGAAAACTTTTGAGATGTACAAAAAGAAAAAGAAGAAAACGGACCAACTGTTACGGACAACTCAATAAACTTGGCTTAGCGAGAAAGCAGAGAATATGATCAATGAAAAGTTTGTTCCCCTTTATAAGTGGAGAAGACGCAAGCGCGTCAGAACGCGTCGAGGCGTTGTGCGTGCCTCGCCTTGGCGTGAGCCTGTTGTGCGTGCTTATGACCGAACTATTCGTTTATCCGTTATCTTACATTCAGTCACAGCTGTGGACCGCTCCCACTAGTATTGTCACTGTTTGTCCATTCACCGCTACTAAATTTACAACACCAACCAAAATATCATGCCCACTGAAATAAAACGATTGTTTTTAAAGGTCACTATCATTCTTGACGTTACGGGTTCTCAAAGATAAAATATTTAAATATAATAAAATTCTTATTTATAAATTCTAAATAAATGTAAAATTATTTGTAACTATTTTATTTGTCCATAAAATTTTGCAATATACTGGGTCGTCCAAAAATTTATGACGTATTTTTTCTAGGTTTTTCATAGATTGTTCGAAATTTCTCACGAGAAAATCCTACTTTTTCTTTCAAACAAATAAAAATGTAAAGTATAAGGAAGGAAGTTTAATAATTATATCAAAATAACAATAGAACAATAATTAAATTGCCCAAATTTAAGAACCCATCTAATATATTAAGCATTGTATATAACAACCAGCATTCAAACTTCTTTAATCCTTTAAAACAACAGTAGGCACATGACCAGTAATTGAGAAAAATGCAAAAAGCCCATAGGCTTACTTTTGCTGTCATAAAGGGCTTTGAAGCACTTTGATCGAATTTTTTTGCTCCTTTGGCACGAGACTTTTTTGAGGTTGGATCAAATTGCCCGAAATTCAACTAGTAGAAACCTTTTTCGTAACTAAATATTAACTCAAAATCTCATGCATTTATTTGACGTCAATGTCTATGGATGTTGGAATTCCATGG
>JAVIWB010000089.1:0-13512 GCA_031893035.1 Dermolepida albohirtum | reverse complement strand
TCAAGCAGAGCTCACATGTAGCGTTAGTCGGAAACTGACTTTCAAAAGTGATTGTTTTTTAGGTGTGTACTTATAGATTGTGACACGACTGTTACGCTGCTTCAAACCAGAACATTGTATCTCTTCTCGTTCCGAAGTTATTAGCGACCTTAGAACGCCATCAGACAGAGCTCACATGTAGCGTTAGTCGGAAACTGACTTTCAAAAGTGATTGTTTTTTAGGTGTGTACTTATAGATTGTGACACGACTGTTACGCTGCTTCAAACCAGAACATTGTATCTCTTCTCGTTCCGAAGTTATTAGCGACCTAAGTGATTGTTTTTTAGGTGTGTACTTATCGATTGTGACACGACTGTTACGCTGCTTCAAACCAGAACATTGTATCTCTTCTCGTTCCGAAGTTATTAGCGACCTTAGAACGCCATCAAGCAGAGCTCACATGTAGCGTTAGTCGGAAACTGACTTTCAAAAGTGATTGTTTTTTAGGTGTGTACTTATAGATTGTGACACGACTGTTACGCTGCTTCAAACCAGAACATTGTATCTCTTCTCGTTCCGAAGTTATTAGCGACCTTAGAACGCCATCAAGCAGAGCTCACATGTAGCGTTAGTCGGAAACTGACTTTCAAAAGTGATTGTTTTTTAGGTGTGTACTTATAGATTGTGACACGACTGTTACGCTGCTTCAAACCAGAACATTGTATCTCTTCTCGTTCCGAAGTTATTAGCGACCTTAGAACGCCATCAGACAGAGCTCACATGTAGCGTTAGTCGGAAACTGACTTTCAAAAGTGATTGTTTTTTAGGTGTGTACTTATAGATTGTGACACGACTGTTACGCTGCTTCAAACCAGAACATTGTATCTCTTCTCGTTCCGAAGTTATTAGCGACCTTAGAACGCCATCAGGCAGAGCTCACATGTAGCGTTAGTCGGAAACTGACTTTCAAAAGTGATTGTTTTTTAGGTGTGTACTTATAGATTGTGACACGACTGTTACGCTGCTTCAAACCAGAACATTGTATCTCTTCTCGTTCCGAAGTTATTAGCGACCTTAGAACGCCATCAGCAGAGCTCACATGTAGCGTTAGTCGGAAACTGACTTTCAAAAGTGATTGTTTTTTAGGTGTGTACTTATAGATTGTGACACGACTGTTACGCTGCTTCAAACCAGAACATTGTATCTCTTCTCGTTCCGAAGTTATTAGCGACCTTAGAACGCCATCAGACAGAGCTCACATGTAGCGTTAGTCGGAAACTGACTTTCAAAAGTGATTGTTTTTTAGGTGTGTACTTATAGATTGTGACACGACTGTTACGCTGCTTCAAACCAGAACATTGTATCTCTTCTCGTTCCGAAGTTATTAGCGACCTTAGAACGCCATCAGGCAGAGCTCACATGTAGCGTTAGTCGGAAACTGACTTTCAAAAGTGATTGTTTTTTAGGTGTGTACTTATAGATTGTGACACGACTGTTACGCTGCTTCAAACCAGAACATTGTATCTCTTCTCGTTCCGAAGTTATTAGCGACCTTAGAACGCCATCAAGCAGAGCTCACATGTAGCGTTAGTCGGAAACTGACTTTCAAAAGTGATTGTTTTTTAGGTGTGTACTTATAGATTGTGACACGACTGTTACGCTGCTTCAAACCAGAACATTGTATCTCTTCTCGTTCCGAAGTTATTAGCGACCTTAGAACGCCATCAGGCAGAGCTCACATGTAGCGTTAGAAACTTTTCAAAAGTGATTGTTTTTTAGGTGTGTACTTATAGATTGTGACACGACTGTTACGCTGCTTCAAACCAGAACATTGTATCTCTTCTCGTTCCGAAGTTATTAGCGACCTTAGAACGCCATCAGGCAGAGCTCACATGTAGCGTTAGTCGGAAACTGACTTTCAAAAGTGATTGTTTTTTAGGTGTGTACTTATAGATTGTGACACGACTGTTACGCTGCTTCAAACCAGAACATTGTATCTCTTCTCGTTCCGAAGTTATTAGCGACCTTAGAACGCCATCAGGCAGAGCTCACATGTAGCGTTAGTCGGAAACTGACTTTCAAAAGTGATTGTTTTTTAGGTGTGTACTTATAGATTGTGACACGACTGTTACGCTGCTTCAAACCAGAACATTGTATCTCTTCTCGTTCCGAAGTTATTAGCGACCTTAGAACGCCATCCAGCAGAGCTCACATGTAGCGTTAGTCGGAAACTGACTTTCAAAAGTGATTGTTTTTTAGGTGTGTACTTATAGATTGTGACACGACTGTTACGCTGCTTCAAACCAGAACATTGTATCTCTTCTCGTTCCGAAGTTATTAGCGACCTTAGAACGCCATCAGACAGAGCTCACATGTAGCGTTAGTCGGAAACTGACTTTCAAAAGTGATTGTTTTTTAGGTGTGTACTTATAGATTGTGACACGACTGTTACGCTGCTTCAAACCAGAACATTGTATCTCTTCTCGTTCCGAAGTTATTAGCGACCTTAGAACGCCATCAGGCAGAGCTCACATGTAGCGTTAGTCGGAAACTGACTTTCAAAAGTGATTGTTTTTTAGGTGTGTACTTATAGATTGTGACACGACTGTTACGCTGCTTCAAACCAGAACATTGTATCTCTTCTCGTTCCGAAGTTATTAGCGACCTTAGAACGCCATCAGGCAGAGCTCACATGTAGCGTTAGTCGGAAACTGACTTTCAAAAGTGATTGTTTTTTAGGTGTGTACTTATAGATTGTGACACGACTGTTACGCTGCTTCAAACCAGAACATTGTATCTCTTCTCGTTCCGAAGTTATTAGCGACCTTAGAACGCCATCAGACAGAGCTCACATGTAGCGTTAGTCGGAAACTGACTTTCAAAAGTGATTGTTTTTTAGGTGTGTACTTATAGATTGTGACACGACTGTTACGCTGCTTCAAACCAGAACATTGTATCTCTTCTCGTTCCGAAGTTATTAGCGACCTTAGAACGCCATCAGACAGAGCTCACATGTAGCGTTAGTCGGAAACTGACTTTCAAAAGTGATTGTTTTTTAGGTGTGTACTTATAGATTGTGACACGACTGTTACGCTGCTTCAAACCAGAACATTGTATCTCTTCTCGTTCCGAAGTTATTAGCGACCTTAGAACGCCATCAGGCAGAGCTCACATGTAGCGTTAGTCGGAAACTGACTTTCAAAAGTGATTGTTTTTTAGGTGTGTACTTATAGATTGTGACACGACTGTTACGCTGCTTCAAACCAGAACATTGTATCTCTTCTCGTTCCGAAGTTATTAGCGACCTTAGAACGCCATCAGACAGAGCTCACATGTAGCGTTAGTCGGAAACTGACTTTCAAAAGTGATTGTTTTTTAGGTGTGTACTTATAGATTGTGACACGACTGTTACGCTGCTTCAAACCAGAACATTGTATCTCTTCTCGTTCCGAAGTTATTAGCGACCTTAGAACGCCATCAAGCAGAGCTCACATGTAGCGTTAGTCGGAAACTGACTTTCAAAAGTGATTGTTTTTTAGGTGTGTACTTATAGATTGTGACACGACTGTTACGCTGCTTCAAACCAGAACATTGTATCTCTTCTCGTTCCGAAGTTATTAGCGACCTTAGAACGCCATCAGACAGAGCTCACATGTAGCGTTAGTCGGAAACTGACTTTCAAAAGTGATTGTTTTTTAGGTGTGTACTTATAGATTGTGACACGACTGTTACGCTGCTTCAAACCAGAACATTGTATCTCTTCTCGTTCCGAAGTTATTAGCGACCTTAGAACGCCATCAGACAGAGCTCACATGTAGCGTTAGGCGGAAACTGACTTTCAAAAGTGATTGTTTTTTAGGTGTGTACTTATAGATTGTGACACGACTGTTACGCTGCTTCAAACCAGAACATTGTATCTCTTCTCGTTCCGAAGTTATTAGCGACCTTAGAACGCCATCAGACAGAGCTCACATGTAGCGTTAGGCGGAAACTGACTTTCAAAAGTGATTGTTTTTTAGGTGTGTACTTATAGATTGTGACACGACTGTTACGCTGCTTCAAACCAGAACATTGTATCTCTTCTCGTTCCGAAGTTATTAGCGACCTTAGAACGCCATCAGACAGAGCTCACATGTAGCGTTAGGCGGAAACTGACTTTCAAAAGTGATTGTTTTTTAGGTGTGTACTTATAGATTGTGACACGACTGTTACGCTGCTTCAAACCAGAACATTGTATCTCTTCTCGTTCCGAAGTTATTAGCGACCTTAGAACGCCATCAGACAGAGCTCACATGTAGCGTTAGGCGGAAACTGACTTTCAAAAGTGATTGTTTTTTAGGTGTGTACTTATAGATTGTGACACGACTGTTACGCTGCTTCAAACCAGAACATTGTATCTCTTCTCGTTCCGAAGTTATTAGCGACCTTAGAACGCCATCAAGACAGAGCTCACATGTAGCGTTAGGCGGAAACTGACTTTCAAAAGTGATTGTTTTTTAGGTGTGTACTTATAGATTGTGACACGACTGTTACGCTGCTTCAAACCAGAACATTGTATCTCTTCTCGTTCCGAAGTTATTAGCGACCTTAGAACGCCATCAGACAGAGCTCACATGTAGCGTTAGTCGGAAACTGACTTTCAAAAGTGATTGTTTTTTAGGTGTGTACTTATAGATTGTGACACGACTGTTACGCTGCTTCAAACCAGAACATTGTATCTCTTCTCGTTCCGAAGTTATTAGCGACCTTAGAACGCCATCAGACAGAGCTCACATGTAGCGTTAGGCGGAAACTGACTTTCAAAAGTGATTGTTTTTTAGGTGTGTACTTATAGATTGTGACACGACTGTTACGCTGCTTCAAACCAGAACATTGTATCTCTTCTCGTTCCGAAGTTATTAGCGACCTTAGAACGCCATCAGACAGAGCTCACATGTAGCGTTAGGCGGAAACTGACTTTCAAAAGTGATTGTTTTTTAGGTGTGTACTTATAGATTGTGACACGACTGTTACGCTGCTTCAAACCAGAACATTGTATCTCTTCTCGTTCCGAAGTTATTAGCGACCTTAGAACGCCATCAGACAGAGCTCACATGTAGCGTTAGGCGGAAACTGACTTTCAAAAGTGATTGTTTTTTAGGTGTGTACTTATAGATTGTGACACGACTGTTACGCTGCTTCAAACCAGAACATTGTATCTCTTCTCGTTCCGAAGTTATTAGCGACCTTAGAACGCCATCAGACAGAGCTCACATGTAGCGTTAGGCGGAAACTGACTTTCAAAAGTGATTGTTTTTTAGGTGTGTACTTATAGATTGTGACACGACTGTTACGCTGCTTCAAACCAGAACATTGTATCTCTTCTCGTTCCGAAGTTATTAGCGACCTTAGAACGCCATCAGACAGAGCTCACATGTAGCGTTAGGCGGAAACTGACTTTCAAAAGTGATTGTTTTTTAGGTGTGTACTTATAGATTGTGACACGACTGTTACGCTGCTTCAAACCAGAACATTGTATCTCTTCTCGTTCCGAAGTTATTAGCGACCTTAGAACGCCATCAGACAGAGCTCACATGTAGCGTTAGGCGGAAACTGACTTTCAAAAGTGATTGTTTTTTAGGTGTGTACTTATAGATTGTGACACGACTGTTACGCTGCTTCAAACCAGAACATTGTATCTCTTCTCGTTCCGAAGTTATTAGCGACCTTAGAACGCCATCAGACAGAGCTCACATGTAGCGTTAGGCGGAAACTGACTTTCAAAAGTGATTGTTTTTTAGGTGTGTACTTATAGATTGTGACACGACTGTTACGCTGCTTCAAACCAGAACATTGTATCTCTTCTCGTTCCGAAGTTATTAGCGACCTTAGAACGCCATCAGACAGAGCTCACATGTAGCGTTAGGCGGAAACTGACTTTCAAAAGTGATTGTTTTTTAGGTGTGTACTTATAGATTGTGACACGACTGTTACGCTGCTTCAAACCAGAACATTGTATCTCTTCTCGTTCCGAAGTTATTAGCGACCTTAGAACGCCATCAGACAGAGCTCACATGTAGCGTTAGGCGGAAACTGACTTTCAAAAGTGATTGTTTTTTAGGTGTGTACTTATAGATTGTGACACGACTGTTACGCTGCTTCAAACCAGAACATTGTATCTCTTCTCGTTCCGAAGTTATTAGCGACCTTAGAACGCCATCAGACAGAGCTCACATGTAGCGTTAGGCGGAAACTGACTTTCAAAAGTGATTGTTTTTTAGGTGTGTACTTATAGATTGTGACACGACTGTTACGCTGCTTCAAACCAGAACATTGTATCTCTTCTCGTTCCGAAGTTATTAGCGACCTTAGAACGCCATCAGACAGAGCTCACATGTAGCGTTAGGCGGAAACTGACTTTCAAAAGTGATTGTTTTTTAGGTGTGTACTTATAGATTGTGACACGACTGTTACGCTGCTTCAAACCAGAACATTGTATCTCTTCTCGTTCCGAAGTTATTAGCGACCTTAGAACGCCATCAGACAGAGCTCACATGTAGCGTTAGGCGGAAACTGACTTTCAAAAGTGATTGTTTTTTAGGTGTGTACTTATAGATTGTGACACGACTGTTACGCTGCTTCAAACCAGAACATTGTATCTCTTCTCGTTCCGAAGTTATTAGCGACCTTAGAACGCCATCAGACAGAGCTCACATGTAGCGTTAGGCGGAAACTGACTTTCAAAAGTGATTGTTTTTTAGGTGTGTACTTATAGATTGTGACACGACTGTTACGCTGCTTCAAACCAGAACATTGTATCTCTTCTCGTTCCGAAGTTATTAGCGACCTTAGAACGCCATCAGACAGAGCTCACATGTAGCGTTAGGCGGAAACTGACTTTCAAAAGTGATTGTTTTTTAGGTGTGTACTTATAGATTGTGACACGACTGTTACGCTGCTTCAAACCAGAACATTGTATCTCTTCTCGTTCCGAAGTTATTAGCGACCTTAGAACGCCAGCAAGACAGAGCTCACATGTAGCGTTAGGCGGAAACTGACTTTCAAAAGTGATTGTTTTTTAGGTGTGTACTTATAGATTGTGACACGACTGTTACGCTGCTTCAAACCAGAACATTGTATCTCTTCTCGTTCCGAAGTTATTAGCGACCTTAGAACGCCATCAGACAGAGCTCACATGTAGCGTTAGGCGGAAACTGACTTTCAAAAGTGATTGTTTTTTAGGTGTGTACTTATAGATTGTGACACGACTGTTACGCTGCTTCAAACCAGAACATTGTATCTCTTCTCGTTCCGAAGTTATTAGCGACCTTAGAACGCCATCAGGCAGAGCTCACATGTAGCGTTAGGCGGAAACTGACTTTCAAAAGTGATTGTTTTTTAGGTGTGTACTTATAGATTGTGACACGACTGTTACGCTGCTTCAAACCAGAACATTGTATCTCTTCTCGTTCCGAAGTTATTAGCGACCTTAGAACGCCATCAGACAGAGCTCACATGTAGCGTTAGGCGGAAACTGACTTTCAAAAGTGATTGTTTTTTAGGTGTGTACTTATAGATTGTGACACGACTGTTACGCTGCTTCAAACCAGAACATTGTATCTCTTCTCGTTCCGAAGTTATTAGCGACCTTAGAACGCCATCAAGCAGAGCTCACATGTAGCGTTAGGCGGAAACTGACTTTCAAAAGTGATTGTTTTTTAGGTGTGTACTTATAGATTGTGACACGACTGTTACGCTGCTTCAAACCAGAACATTGTATCTCTTCTCGTTCCGAAGTTATTAGCGACCTTAGAACGCCATCAGACAGAGCTCACATGTAGCGTTAGGCGGAAACTGACTTTCAAAAGTGATTGTTTTTTAGGTGTGTACTTATAGATTGTGACACGACTGTTACGCTGCTTCAAACCAGAACATTGTATCTCTTCTCGTTCCGAAGTTATTAGCGACCTTAGAACGCCATCAGACAGAGCTCACATGTAGCGTTAGGCGGAAACTGACTTTCAAAAGTGATTGTTTTTTAGGTGTGTACTTATAGATTGTGACACGACTGTTACGCTGCTTCAAACCAGAACATTGTATCTCTTCTCGTTCCGAAGTTATTAGCGACCTTAGAACGCCATCAGACAGAGCTCACATGTAGCGTTAGGCGGAAACTGACTTTCAAAAGTGATTGTTTTTTAGGTGTGTACTTATAGATTGTGACACGACTGTTACGCTGCTTCAAACCAGAACATTGTATCTCTTCTCGTTCCGAAGTTATTAGCGACCTTAGAACGCCATCAGACAGAGCTCACATGTAGCGTTAGGCGGAAACTGACTTTCAAAAGTGATTGTTTTTTAGGTGTGTACTTATAGATTGTGACACGACTGTTACGCTGCTTCAAACCAGAACATTGTATCTCTTCTCGTTCCGAAGTTATTAGCGACCTTAGAACGCCATCAGACAGAGCTCACATGTAGCGTTAGGCGGAAACTGACTTTCAAAAGTGATTGTTTTTTAGGTGTGTACTTATAGATTGTGACACGACTGTTACGCTGCTTCAAACCAGAACATTGTATCTCTTCTCGTTCCGAAGTTATTAGCGACCTTAGAACGCCATCAGACAGAGCTCACATGTAGCGTTAGGCGGAAACTGACTTTCAAAAGTGATTGTTTTTTAGGTGTGTACTTATAGATTGTGACACGACTGTTACGCTGCTTCAAACCAGAACATTGTATCTCTTCTCGTTCCGAAGTTATTAGCGACCTTAGAACGCCAGCAAGACAGAGCTCACATGTAGCGTTAGGCGGAAACTGACTTTCAAAAGTGATTGTTTTTTAGGTGTGTACTTATAGATTGTGACACGACTGTTACGCTGCTTCAAACCAGAACATTGTATCTCTTCTCGTTCCGAAGTTATTAGCGACCTTAGAACGCCATCAAGACAGAGCTCACATGTAGCGTTAGGCGGAAACTGACTTTCAAAAGTGATTGTTTTTTAGGTGTGTACTTATAGATTGTGACACGACTGTTACGCTGCTTCAAACCAGAACATTGTATCTCTTCTCGTTCCGAAGTTATTAGCGACCTTAGAACGCCATCAGACAGAGCTCACATGTAGCGTTAGTCGGAAACTGACTTTCAAAAGTGATTGTTTTTTAGGTGTGTACTTATAGATTGTGACACGACTGTTACGCTGCTTCAAACCAGAACATTGTATCTCTTCTCGTTCCGAAGTTATTAGCGACCTTAGAACGCCATCAAGAAGAGCTCACATGTAGCGTTAGTCGGAAACTGACTTTCAAAAGTGATTGTTTTTTAGGTGTGTACTTATAGATTGTGACACGACTGTTACGCTGCTTCAAACCAGAACATTGTATCTCTTCTCGTTCCGAAGTTATTAGCGACCTTAGAACGCCATCAGACAGAGCTCACATGTAGCGTTAGGCGGAAACTGACTTTCAAAAGTGATTGTTTTTTAGGTGTGTACTTATAGATTGTGACACGACTGTTACGCTGCTTCAAACCAGAACATTGTATCTCTTCTCGTTCCGAAGTTATTAGCGACCTTAGAACGCCATCAGACAGAGCTCACATGTAGCGTTAGGCGGAAACTGACTTTCAAAAGTGATTGTTTTTTAGGTGTGTACTTATAGATTGTGACACGACTGTTACGCTGCTTCAAACCAGAACATTGTATCTCTTCTCGTTCCGAAGTTATTAGCGACCTTAGAACGCCATCAAGACAGAGCTCACATGTAGCGTTAGGCGGAAACTGACTTTCAAAAGTGATTGTTTTTTAGGTGTGTACTTATAGATTGTGACACGACTGTTACGCTGCTTCAAACCAGAACATTGTATCTCTTCTCGTTCCGAAGTTATTAGCGACCTTAGAACGCCATCAGACAGAGCTCACATGTAGCGTTAGGCGGAAACTGACTTTCAAAAGTGATTGTTTTTTAGGTGTGTACTTATAGATTGTGACACGACTGTTACGCTGCTTCAAACCAGAACATTGTATCTCTTCTCGTTCCGAAGTTATTAGCGACCTTAGAACGCCATCAGACAGAGCTCACATGTAGCGTTAGGCGGAAACTGACTTTCAAAAGTGATTGTTTTTTAGGTGTGTACTTATAGATTGTGACACGACTGTTACGCTGCTTCAAACCAGAACATTGTATCTCTTCTCGTTCCGAAGTTATTAGCGACCTTAGAACGCCATCAAGACAGAGCTCACATGTAGCGTTAGGCGGAAACTGACTTTCAAAAGTGATTGTTTTTTAGGTGTGTACTTATAGATTGTGACACGACTGTTACGCTGCTTCAAACCAGAACATTGTATCTCTTCTCGTTCCGAAGTTATTAGCGACCTTAGAACGCCATCAAGACAGAGCTCACATGTAGCGTTAGGCGGAAACTGACTTTCAAAAGTGATTGTTTTTTAGGTGTGTACTTATAGATTGTGACACGACTGTTACGCTGCTTCAAACCAGAACATTGTATCTCTTCTCGTTCCGAAGTTATTAGCGACCTTAGAACGCCATCAGACAGAGCTCACATGTAGCGTTAGTCGGAAACTGACTTTCAAAAGTGATTGTTTTTTAGGTGTGTACTTATAGATTGTGACACGACTGTTACGCTGCTTCAAACCAGAACATTGTATCTCTTCTCGTTCCGAAGTTATTAGCGACCTTAGAACGCCATCAAGACAGAGCTCACATGTAGCGTTAGGCGGAAACTGACTTTCAAAAGTGATTGTTTTTTAGGTGTGTACTTATAGATTGTGACACGACTGTTACGCTGCTTCAAACCAGAACATTGTATCTCTTCTCGTTCCGAAGTTATTAGCGACCTTAGAACGCCAGCAAGACAGAGCTCACATGTAGCGTTAGGCGGAAACTGACTTTCAAAAGTGATTGTTTTTTAGGTGTGTACTTATAGATTGTGACACGACTGTTACGCTGCTTCAAACCAGAACATTGTATCTCTTCTCGTTCCGAAGTTATTAGCGACCTTAGAACGCCATCAGACAGAGCTCACATGTAGCGTTAGGCGGAAACTGACTTTCAAAAGTGATTGTTTTTTAGGTGTGTACTTATAGATTGTGACACGACTGTTACGCTGCTTCAAACCAGAACATTGTATCTCTTCTCGTTCCGAAGTTATTAGCGACCTTAGAACGCCATCAAGACAGAGCTCACATGTAGCGTTAGGCGGAAACTGACTTTCAAAAGTGATTGTTTTTTAGGTGTGTACTTATAGATTGTGACACGACTGTTACGCTGCTTCAAACCAGAACATTGTATCTCTTCTCGTTCCGAAGTTATTAGCGACCTTAGAACGCCATCAGACAGAGCTCACATGTAGCGTTAGTCGGAAACTGACTTTCAAAAGTGATTGTTTTTTAGGTGTGTACTTATAGATTGTGACACGACTGTTACGCTGCTTCAAACCAGAACATTGTATCTCTTCTCGTTCCGAAGTTATTAGCGACCTTAGAACGCCATCAAGAAGAGCTCACATGTAGCGTTAGTCGGAAACTGACTTTCAAAAGTGATTGTTTTTTAGGTGTGTACTTATAGATTGTGACACGACTGTTACGCTGCTTCAAACCAGAACATTGTATCTCTTCTCGTTCCGAAGTTATTAGCGACCTTAGAACGCCATCAGACAGAGCTCACATGTAGCGTTAGTCGGAAACTGACTTTCAAAAGTGATTGTTTTTTAGGTGTGTACTTATAGATTGTGACACGACTGTTACGCTGCTTCAAACCAGAACATTGTATCTCTTCTCGTTCCGAAGTTATTAGCGACCTTAGAACGCCATCAAGAAGAGCTCACATGTAGCGTTAGTCGGAAACTGACTTTCAAAAGTGATTGTTTTTTAGGTGTGTACTTATAGATTGTGACACGACTGTTACGCTGCTTCAAACCAGAACATTGTATCTCTTCTCGTTCCGAAGTTATTAGCGACCTTAGAACGCCATCAGACAGAGCTCACATGTAGCGTTAGGCGGAAACTGACTTTCAAAAGTGATTGTTTTTTAGGTGTGTACTTATAGATTGTGACACGACTGTTACGCTGCTTCAAACCAGAACATTGTATCTCTTCTCGTTCCGAAGTTATTAGCGACCTTAGAACGCCATCAGACAGAGCTCACATGTAGCGTTAGGCGGAAACTGACTTTCAAAAGTGATTGTTTTTTAGGTGTGTACTTATAGATTGTGACACGACTGTTACGCTGCTTCAAACCAGAACATTGTATCTCTTCTCGTTCCGAAGTTATTAGCGACCTTAGAACGCCATCAGACAGAGCTCACATGTAGCGTTAGGCGGAAACTGACTTTCAAAAGTGATTGTTTTTTAGGTGTGTACTTATAGATTGTGACACGACTGTTACGCTGCTTCAAACCAGAACATTGTATCTCTTCTCGTTCCGAAGTTATTAGCGACCTTAGAACGCCATCAGGCAGAGCTCACATGTAGCGTTAGTCGGAAACTGACTTTCAAAAGTGATTGTTTTTTAGGTGTGTACTTATAGATTGTGACACGACTGTTACGCTGCTTCAAACCAGAACATTGTATCTCTTCTCGTTCCGAAGTTATTAGCGACCTTAGAACGCCATCAGACAGAGCTCACATGTAGCGTTAGGCGGAAACTGACTTTCAAAAGTGATTGTTTTTTAGGTGTGTACTTATAGATTGTGACACGACTGTTACGCTGCTTCAAACCAGAACATTGTATCTCTTCTCGTTCCGAAGTTATTAGCGACCTTAGAACGCCATCAGGCAGAGCTCACATGTAGCGTTAGTCGGAAACTGACTTTCAAAAGTGATTGTTTTTTAGGTGTGTACTTATAGATTGTGACACGACTGTTACGCTGCTTCAAACCAGAACATTGTATCTCTTCTCGTTCCGAAGTTATTAGCGACCTTAGAACGCCATCAAGAAGAGCTCACATGTAGCGTTAGTCGGAAACTGACTTTCAAAAGTGATTGTTTTTTAGGTGTGTACTTATAGATTGTGACACGACTGTTACGCTGCTTCAAACCAGAACATTATTAGCGACCTTAGAACGCCATCAGGCAGAGCTCACATGTAGCGTTAGTCGGAAACTGACTTTCAAAAGTGATTGTTTTTTAGGTGTGTACTTATAGATTGTGACACGACTGTTACGCTGCTTCAAACCAGAACATTGTATCTCTTCTCGTTCCGAAGTTATTAGCGACCTTAGAACGCCATCAGGCAGAGCTCACATGTAGCGTTAGTCGGAAACTGACTTTCAAAAGTGATTGTTTTTTAGGTGTGTACTTATAGATTGTGACACGACTGTTACGCTGCTTCAAACCAGAACATTGTATCTCTTCTCGTTCCGAAGTTATTAGCGACCTTAGAACGCCATCAGGCAGAGCTCACATGTAGCGTTAGTCGGAAACTGACTTTCAAAAGTGATTGTTTTTTAGGTGTGTACTTATAGATTGTGACACGACTGTTACGCTGCTTCAAACCAGAACATTGTATCTCTTCTCGTTCCGAAGTTATTAGCGAC